>JADNRX010000470.1:0-39843 GCA_015501595.1 Hymenopellis radicata | reverse complement strand
AAGTCTTCACAGATTTTTCCCGTTACGCGTTATGTGAAGATCATACCGTAATAGTACAGTATTTGCATCACATCCGAGCGACGCCATCCACGTCATACAATGCCGTCGTTGGACCGCAGTCTCTCTGACTGCCTGCATCGAGGGCTTACGTATCGTCGCTGTCTGGGAATTCGAGCAGTACTTTGTCGTGGGCAATCCTGGTCCGACACTGTCGTCAAGCAGAGTATGCGTCCGAAGCCTCCCAAACTATGACGCCTGCAATGAGGGCTTACTTGTGCTTTGGGGATCCAGGCAGTCGTAGAATTAGGCGGGGATCCAGGTAGTCCTTTGTTTTGGGGAATCCAAGCAGTGACAGCCTTGGCAGGCATGAAGGAGGAGAAACGAGGCAAACAAATGCTGAGAGAACAAATGTTTGAGTTTAGATACAAAACACATGAAAAAAATATGCACTTTATGGGGCTGGCACGCGAATCTGATAAACAACATGCAGAAATTAGCAGTATCCTCGTATTCGTAGAACGGGTGCACGTTGTTCACTTGTGCTGACTCCCGACCTCCAGTCCGCTGCGCTCGAGAGCCGGTGATTAGAGTTTGAAAGTCCGGTCCGATCCGGTTTTTTACCCTCATCCCAGATGGACTGTGAACTGCAACCAAACTGCAACCGGTTCAGAAAATACCAGTATGGGAGTGAACCGGAAGCGTAACCGGTTCTGCAGCGGTTCTTAACCGGTTTCAACCACTAGTCGTTCAAAACTAGGGTGGTGAAGTAAACCCTAGGTTTTGATACACCTCGGGTTTACTGCGGTTTTTAACGGTATTGATACAGTATTGAAACCTTGGCCAAGGGATCGGGGGATTCCCATACCGACACGTGATTGTTTCACGTGACGGCACGCTGGCGCCTAGAGAAGCTAACATTGGCGGGACAAGGGCGGGGTGGGGGCGCCAAGCCGCTGCGCCACATCACGTGTCCACAACACGTGCCGGTATCGAAACCGTTACTAACGGTATCGAAACTAGGGCCTCCCAGGGGGTCGGTATTGATACCGTTATTAACACCCCCGGGAGGTTTACTGCGCCACCCTATTCAAAACCGGTTTGAACTGGGTAGAACCGCAGTTTAACATCATAAAAATGACCTTAGCAGTACTTGAACCATCAGCCTATTCCATTTTCTTCTTACCTGTGTGCACAATAGCTACTGAACCACAGAGCTGTAGCATCACGGTGCACATTTGCTTGAGATTCATACATCCCACCGCACAGCAATAAAAAAAAATTCAAGTTCAAAAATTACCGTAAATACTATATACTACAAGATTTTTGGAAAGTATTGCAAGCTATCTAACCAACGAGTAGACCGATCCCGCCAAAAACGTGCCACATCCTCCTCAGTCGTCGACTCTGCATGAAAAAACGCGTCCTGCGTGCGAAAACCGTTGTAAGCCCATCGAAAAAGAGCGCCCGGAGTGTATTGTGTGAGGGAGTAGCACGTTTCCCCCGGGGAGATGTCAGTGTTGCAGTGTGTAACAATAGCGGATGGAATATAGATGGTGGATCCAGGCGGGAAGTCGATGATCAACTTGAACTCCTCCAGAACCATTTGCCCCCTTGAGTGGGGTCATAATTCCCGAACGCCGAAACAGGACACCAACCAGGCGGACAATTTGCTCGATCACGATGAGGGTCCGTAATAGTGCGGCGTCCAGCGTTGACGGTGAGGAGCGCGAAGACAGAGTTGGAGAAGTTGCGTCGTAATGATTTGTCACGTTCGAGAATGGCGGCGAGGTTGGCGGCGTACGCATTGAACATGGTGGGGTTATGGGCTTCGAAAAGACCTATTGCACTCTATCAGTATGACAAGACTTGAAAGCTAAGTATACGCACAGTTGACCCAGCCCGCAAGACGTCGGACCAAATGGCTGGACAAGATCTTATCCATAAAGCCCCGCACGGATTTCGACATGACGCGATTGACTGGATGCTAGTGTGATGAGTTAATAAATAATTGAGGCAGCGCGATTCACAAGTTACCTCTTCCCCTCCTCCATATCCCACCCCAGCGGCGGGTGCCGGGAAAGCGTCCTCGTCGATGGATGCGCATCTTCTTGGGAAAACGGACGCCTCGCTTTGTGGATTCGATTAGCGTGGGGATCCCATCCACAACCTCCTTCCATGAATTTCGCCCAGCTTCCTCCCTCGGCTGGCCGCCCAGAAGCCCAAGAAAACGTCCTTCCGCATCCGCCAATGGAACGCACACCCCCTCGACCCATCTATCCAGATCCGGCAGCCAGCGTATGTGGCGATATCCCCGGGCCACGTAGTCGGCAAGGCGCCACGATCTTGCTGCGGGAGGCTGCTCACGACGCACGGTGAAAGCCGAAGAATCCACTGGGGTGTCGCGAGCAAGGTCGTATCGGGCGACGGCACAGGCGCAGAACGTTCCCGTACGCGCTGTAGCGTCACAAGCTTCAGCGTAGTCCCGAGGGCGTCCTGCGCATCTTGAAGTTTACGATCCCTTCGGATGCGTGACGTGCGTTTGGCACTGTTCTTGGGGCCTGCGGGCGTTGACCCGGACCGCAAGGACGAGCGACGTGTAGGGTATGCCGGGATGGGGAATGAGAGGCCTGAGGACGTGCGGGAGTGTTGGGAACAGGGTCAAGACGCGTAGATGGGGGTGGATTGGGAAGAGCATGGAGCGAGGGGGGGCTAGAGGATGGATGGGAACAATGGGAGGAAGAGGAGGCGGGCTAGAGAAAGAATCAGCGAAGCCTTTGCACACGAAAAAGAAAACCGCACCGTGTCAATGGATCCTTGGATCGTTGAAAGCATCTCCTCGTGGTAAGAGACCGCAGCATCCCCGTCCGCATCAACATCACCCTCGCTGTCGTCGTCGCCAAACTCGTCGTCCGTGGAGTCACCCTCCGCATCTATTTCGGCCATTTGTCGGCGTAGAAGGTCTGCGACGCGGACGTCGCGGCAGATTATGGCAGGAGCCAACGCGTAAGGTGAGAATTCATTCCCAGCACGCGTCCGGCGCGACATCTAACAAAGGCAAAGGTAAGCATAGCAATACGACAGGAAAACACGGAAAAGAAAAGCACACGAAGACCCGATGCGGCAGCGAGTACACCCGCGTCCCAAGGTCGGGTCGTCGGGGAGCAACTGTCGCGTCGAGGAAAAGGGGACGGCAAGAAGGCACGACTGCTAGTACACCCGCGTCCCAAGGTCGGGTCGTCGGGGAGCAGCAGTCGTGCCCAGAAGAGAAAAAAGCAGAGAAAGGAAAACGAAAAGAGGAGAGACTTACGGAACGCGCAGGAGATGGTCGTGGTAAGAGGAAGGATGAGATGTTGTCAACAAACTCACGTGCTCTATTTTTGAGGGGCGCCTTAGCCTTATAACATTGCTAATAATTAAAAAAGTAATGATTTATTGACAGTAAGCTATCAATACATCACACAAGAATATATACGAGTTCCGTGCGATGGAACACGTGCGCGATAAAATGGGGAAGTCTGGTGAGGATGAGACACGCAACAATATCAGCAGTAAACCCGAATTCAATTCATGATGCCCACAGAGACGCGATCCCGGAGCGTTCTGCCTACGCCCCAGCCTCCACCCCATCTCCTGTCACGCCTAATGGGCCGGATCCGCATCTATGGAATCTACGTACCCCAAATAAGAACGGCGAGACTGCAGGAATATCAACGCGAATAACATACCAGACGCTTAGGATATGCTGCCTGCAACGAGGGCTTACGCGTCATGTACTACCCCTCGGTATAGCCCCATAATCGTTGCACCGAATTCACCAAGGTGGGAAGGTTGCTGAGGCTGAGGCTGCTTCTGGTTGACGATCTGACCGAATGAGTTGTATCCCTGCTCTTGAGCGCGAGGGGTAGGAGCATGGAAGTAAGGCGGCACATCGTTGCCTCTGAAGCAGCTCGAGTGAGCGCCGGACGATGGCTGCTGCTGTTGAGGCGGCATCTGTGACTCAATATGCGTCGGAAGTCCATTAGTTAAGATACAAAACCAGAAAAAAATACGCACTCTGTGGGGCGGGTTGCGTCCACGACGCCGTCCCACCCCAAAATCCAACAATCACCATGGTGACGGCGTCCACCAGTCGACGCGAGGCAGCCTGAAGCCAGGATCCGTCTCCTTGAAAGAGGCCCGAGTGCCACAAAGTCGTCCGGACGGTTGTTGAAAGCCGCCGCCGCACAGTCCGAGGCAAGAGACGACAGGAAACAGGAGATAAACGGCCAGAGAAGGCCTCAGTGACGTCCTGCGGCTGGATGACGGCACCTCGCTGAGGTGCGATGGTGGTAAGAGGAAGGTGACGATCACCCAGATCTAGCGCGATCGCTATTGATCACGACGCCGGGCATTGTTTGGAATGCCTTCGACATCGTTTTAAACGACATTGCGGACTTCGGAGATGAAAATCAAAAGCTGGAAAGGGTAAAAGACATGTACGATACACCCAGCCGTCGTTGACGTTGGATGTACATAGACTAGTCAGAAATATTAACTCATCACACAAGAATTAAGGTGCCCAAATGATAATGAATTGATACATGATACCCACAAGAAGGAAAGGGCACGAGTACTGTCCGTACGGACGCATACGAGTGCCCGAAACATAAACCCACTCAACGCATGTCCGGCACCGTCATCGCATAACGCTCCCTGTCCCTCAAATACTTCTCATGGCGAGCATCCTCCTCCTGGGTCTTTTTTGAAAGCTTGCCCGATTTCTTTTCTTGGTTAAACAAGACATGCTGCACAATGTCAGCAGCCGCGTAGTCGGATGGACGTTTGAGGGTAGCACGGCGGACACGCTTTCTATACGGGCTAGGTAAGTCAACAAGACAACATTGGAGAGGTCGCACTTACGGTTTTTCTGGGTCGCTGTGGCGACGGGTATGGGCTTCCTGCAAGAGGCGCATGCGATTGCCACTGCGGTATTTATCGTTATGCTTGTTCGATGAGTTTCGGTCAGCCTGGTGTTCTGCCGCCGTCATGTTGGTGCGCTTCCTGGAATAGAATTACAAAACATTGAACCAGAGACAAAAATTAATACGCACTTTGCCATGCATTTGCGAGATGCCTCTCGGGCCTTCGCTTTTTTCTCCTCTTCAATCTCCTTGCGACGCGCCTCTGATAACGCAGCCGTGTCCCCCTAGCAGTCTTCTTCGTGCGAGCCATTTAGGCGGCAAATGTGGGTGATGATAGTGTGAGCGTGCCGGGTGTGGTTGAAACGATGATGATGGTCGAATGGTAAGTGTTGATTAGAGTGATCGATCCATCTTAGATATCGTCTTGAGTGGAATGGTGACTCCCGTTCAAGGTAAGCATTCTCTTCATTTTTATTCTTGTTAGACCGGAAAGCGTTTGCGACAAGTCGCATCCGAGCTTAGTACGACAGCTCGATTCTTCTTGTCATCGTGGGTTTCTTGCTGGGTTCACGCTCCTGCTTTCCTTCTTCGATTCAATCGTCCCATTCCCGAGGAGATTCGACTCTACGTCCCGCAGTCAGGCATTGTATTCACGATTGCTCTGGTCATGATCATGACCGTTCCGAATGCCGCGTTGGAATGGCCTGGTATTCGCGAACGGTCTCAACAGGCGCACGGTCAACAACGGGGGGTACCGCAGCTTCATGAGGTGGCAGACAGTTTGTTTCTTCTTGGGATAGACTCCAATGAAGCCTATTAAATAGGTGAGTTTCCGCTTTTCTCAATATTTCTTAACTCACCACATAACAGATCTCATTCCTCTACCACCAATTCACTGTCTGTTCCGATTTTTGTGATTCTCGCAACATGAGTGATTTAAGGCATGCATTCAAGATATTACGTGCTAACAACACCAACATGTATCCCGCACAACGCCAACAGATCTAGATACGGAGCCATCTCGACAACGTTCCTACGTCCCGACCTTCCTTTTCTTGCCAATCTTTGAGCCTGTGACATCCTCGACAAGCCTAGTGAGAGGGGTAAGTTAAGCAAAGAGTAATGAAGCAACCTGCTTTACTTTTCGATGCGTTTTGAAAATGCTAGGTCCTCGAAGTTGATCGCTGGCTGGATATTCAGCCTGGAAGCAACTAAAGGATGCTTCTTTTCAAACTTATGAAGCCATCGTTCGTCGTAGAAGTTACGAGGTAGGCCGGATGGTGGTCTAGCCTCCCGGTCAATGTCGTCGGAATGGGTCCGGATAGAAGGTAGGAGCCCAGCCTTTTGGTGCTTACACCCTGCGGCGTGGAAGCGCCTAGAGAAAAAGAGAACATCGGGAATTCGGAAGAAATTTCGTACAGCGGGATGCCTGCTGCGCCACACAGGGTGTTTGGCACAGTAACATCCTGTCTCGTCGATTTCATCGTCACTGTGAGCAGCGGGGTCCATGGTGACCATGAGATCGAAGTTCCTCTCAGCACTGGCATCGGCATCCTTATAGTACCACAGTCCTTTCGCACGATATTTCCGTCGCTGTACAATATTTAGTAGACTGAGTAAACTAAGTCGCCACGAAATCTTACCTTGTTTCGCCGATTATACGTGTTTGAAGCCCTTCGCCTGACTGCTTCAACCTCGGGATCTGGTGGAGCATCTTCGTTCAAGAGCGCCTGAATGAATTTCTTGCGTGTATGGCGAAAGTTCATTTTCACCGTGTGGAGAACATCTGAAGCTTCGAACTGACGGATCAGGGGGTCGCGGTTTGCCTCCTGGACAAGTAAATCGATGACTTGTTTATTCCAGGCTGTACCGAGGTCACCGTCTAGGTCGTACTCCCGCTTCTGTGTCGTGGGGCCAAGCCGAGGAAGAGGGTTACGCTTGAATCGGTCGACTTTCGTACGGCTGGCTTCTGACTCTGGAAATGCCTTCAGAAGGACCCGTACCTTCTCCTATAATGCACGGTCGTTAGAAGAAGGACATAAAATGTCAATGATGTCGCACCTTCAGTACTTTATGAGGTTCCCTCTCATTCCCGGCGAGATTCTGTTGCATTGTCAGAATCTGAATAATGATCTTTACTCGGGACACGCACGAGCTGTAATCCGACAGGGACATTAGTGAAGCGGATAGTGCGCTTTTTGGGAGTCTTCTTATTAGGTCCGAGTGGTGTATTTGGCTGTCGAGAAGAGCCAGCTGCTGGAGGAGCAGGCTGCAAATGTGCGGCCTGGGGGACACCACGAGCAGGTTCCGGCGGAACACGAGCTTCAGCAGGACTGGTACGCTGCCTTCGACCTGTTGTACCACCGGCCGCAGTAGCCGCTCCCTGGGCTGTTGGAGGAGGCTGCGCCTGCGCTCGACGAGGAGGTGGATTGTTCCCAGCATTGTGTTGAGGGACGCGCTGCTCAGGCTGTCTTCGACCCGGAGCAGCCTGGGCTGCTGGAGCCCTAGGTGGAGGCGGCGGCGGTCCTCGACGAGGAGGTGGATTGTTCCCAGCATTGTGTTGAGGGACGCGCTGCTCAGGCTGTCTTCGATCCTGAGCAGCCTGGGCTGCTGGAGGCCTAGGTGGAGGCGGCGGCGGTGCTCGACGAGGAGGTGGATTGTTCCCAGCATTGTGTTGAGGGACGCGCTGCTCAGGCTGTCTTCGACCCGGAGCAGCCTGGGCTGCTGGAGCCCTAGGTGGAGGCGCGGCGGTGCTCGACGAGGAGGTAGATTGTTCCCAGCATTGTGTTGAGGGACGCGCTGCTCAGGCTGTCTTCGACCCGGAGTAGCCGCTCGCTGGGCTGGAGGCGGCGGCGGCGGCTGCGCTCGACGTGGAAGGGGTAAATCATTGGCCGTCGCGGGTTGCGCGCGCGCTTGTGGGACTTGTCTTTCACCACGAGCCGGAGCAGCTGCTGCCTGAGGTGGACTGAATTGAAGAGGATGTGCTCGGCGTGGAAGAGGCTGATTGTTAGCCGGAGCGGCCTGTACACGCGATTGGGGGAGCCGACGCGGTGTAGGGCCAGACGGAGGAGGCTGCTGAGACTGCGTTTGACCACGAGCCTGGGCAGGGACGTCTCGACGAAGAGCCGCAGTAGGTTCCGCTTGATGGGAGTGGACCCGAGAAGGAGGCTCAGTACGACGGGAAGCGCTCTTGGCGGCGGCCTGAGGGTGAAGTTGCACTCTAGGCTCATTAGCTGGAGCAGGCTGTACAGGACGCCCTGGGCGTGACGGTCCATCAGTTCGGGTATGTATTCCGACGCGGGGACGCGATTGATCCCAAGTTTTGTTTGATGGACCTCCTAAGATTCAGAAATGAGCGCGGACTGGTGAAACTCAGTGAAACAAATTACCTAGATCTTCATCTTCCATTTCAGAGTCACTGTATGGATCGACGTCCATCAGCCTGGACGTGAAGTCTTCCGGTGAATCGACACCCATTAGGCTATCACGGTCAAACCTATAGTCGTTGTCGGCGCCAGAATTCAGTCCATTATCCTCTTCCTCCGAGCTCAGCTCTATACCCCACCCAACGCCTTGCTCGCCATCAAATGCAAGGTTCGAATCACGATCCATATCTGAGTCAACACTTTGGAGATTGTCCTCGTCGATCTCAGTGCCCACCACATCATCCTCATCGACTTCGGAACCCAGCACTTCGTCCTCGTCGATTGCGGAGCCCAGTGAGTCCTCTCGTTCCACCTGCGCCACGTATGATTTAAGGTATCGCGAGGCTGCATCAAACAGAGCGTCGTCGTTGCCGTCGTCTTCGTTATAGGAGTCTCGCTCATCATCAGCTACGACACTGAGTCTCTCGTCATCCTCTTCATCCGAGTATGAACCAACACTTTCCAGTTCATCCTCGTCAACCTGCGATCCTACTACATCGTCTTCGTCGAGTTCCGAGCCCATGATATCGTCTTCGTCCATGATTTGCCGGTCTGCATAAAAAAGAGCGTGGTTGTCGCCGTTGTCGCCGTCAGAGTCCCGCTCATCATCGGCTACGACGCTAAGACCCTCGTCATCCTCTTCATCCGAGTATGAACCAACACTTTCCAGTTCATCCTCGTCAACCTGCGATCCAACTACGTCGTCTTCGTCGAGTGCCGAGCCCATGATATCGTCTTCGCCCATGATTTGCCGGTCGGCATAAAAAAGAGCGTCGTTGTCGCCGTTGTCGCCATCAGAGTCCCGCTCATCATCGGCTGCGAAGCTAAGTCCCTCGCCATCCTCTTCGTCCGAATATGAACCAACGCTTTCGAGTTCGTCCTCGTCAACCTGCGGTCCCACTACGTTGTCTTCGTCAACCTCCGAGCCCACGATGTCGCCCTCGTCAATCTCCTCCATAGAACTATAAGCAACACTTTCGTCCACATTCAAAGTGACCGGTAGAACTAGAGACCTCAACGAGTCACCGAGTCACCGAGTCATCTGGTGACTCGACTCGCTTCGGGCACGTCGGTGTTCGCACTCGTGTGACTCGCGAGTCACATACTCGCGAGTCCGAGCACGAGTCTGAGTATTCATTTTTAGACCGCGAGTCATCACACGATGACTCGCAAATATTTAGATATATATTTAAACTAAATTTACAAATTTTTTGCAGAGCAAATCGTCCGCAACGTCTCGAGAACGAGACGTGCGCGATTATCCTGCCCGATCCGGCGATCCGGGCCGAGATCCGAGAGGACGCGTAAGCGTCTAATCGGGTCGTTGATCTCTCTTCCTTCCACCACGACAACCACCCAGAGAGCGACGATTGTCGCCTCTGCTGTCCTGACGATTGTCAGACAGCTGTAGGGTGTATTTCTGGCCTCGGCTTTGTGCCGGGCCTACTGCTGCTGTCTCCGCGATGGCAGCATAGGACTACCACGACCACTGGCGACCAGGATGACGACTGGTGACCACGACCAGGATGACGACCACGACCAGAGCGACGACCACGACCAGAGCGACGACCAGGACCCGGACGACAATCGTGACCAGGACAGTTTACGGGGAGGAGACAACGCTATCGCGTTAGGTGGATGGCGGTCGTGGTGGGATTGTGTCGTGTTCAGTGGACGGCACAGCTGTGGTGAGATTGCGAGGAAGAACATGAAATAGGTGAGTTTTTCTTTGTCTCAACACTACCACCACCTCCTCCTCCTCCATTCTTCCTCCTCTGCTACTAGTCCTCCACCATATCACTACCAGCCCTTCCTCCTACAGCTACCACCCCCACTCTACCTCATGCACAGCTGAGTGTCCCCGTGCCATTGCCCGGGGATGCTCGCTGAGCATGAATACTGAGGGGTTGGACTCGCGAGTACTCACGAGTATTCGAGATGACTCGGACTCGAGGCGAGTACTCGCGAGTAGACTCGCGATGACTCACGAGTCATCGCGAGTCGAGTCCGATGCGAGTCTAAGTTTGACTTATTTTGACGTGAGTACTCACGTCGCGAGTCGCGAGTCTGACTCGTGTTGGACTCGTTGAGGTCTCTAGGTAGAACATCGCCCTCGTCAATTTCGTCACCAGACACTTCATCCTCGTCCACTTCCTCCATATCACCGTCGGTAATGTCGTAACCCAGCCCGTCCATGACTGGCGAGCCAGAAGGACCTCTTCGCCTGCATCCGATCCGAGGCCGTCCACATTATCGTGCTCCTCCATGCTGGAGTCAATAACATCCCGAAGCTCCAGGGAGTCGACCTCGAAGCCCTGCTGCCCGATTCCCCCCACACTTTCCTCCACGTCCCACTGAACACTTTCCAGCTCGTCCTCGTCAATTTCGGAGCCAATTGCGACATCCTCGTCAACTTGGGCGCCAAAACGACGTCCTCGTCAAGTTCCTCCATTTCTGAGTGTATGTTTTGAGCATGACTCGAGCCCGGCTCGTGCTTGAAGGCGTAGGTGAAGTGGTAGTCTTTGTAGTAATAGTCTTCATTTTCCGAGACTTCCATCGGTGTAGTATAGCGAGCTGATTGCAGGTCAGCTACGTCTCGATAGTTGTAGAGATTGTTACATACTTGAGCCTCGACGAGAATCAATTCTTTGCACTGGCATTTGTCTCGCCTTGGGTAACTTTTCTGAATATGGGGTCAATGACTGAAAAGTAATGAAACAACGAACTTACGGGGGACGTGTCTTTGGCCCCGACGCGAGGACGCGGGCATTGGTGTCACTGAAGGACCCGCATCGTCATCTGAGATTGCCTCCTCAGTTCTCGCGACATGCGTAGAACGCTTTCTGCCAGTGGGAGCAAGAGTCACATCTTTGACAATCATAAACGAGAATGTATGAGATCAAGCGTGTGTAGCTTACGTAGGCTGTCTCGTTGACGTCGTCGCTTGGTCGGTGGCGGCGTAGGCAAGCAGCGTGCCACTCGCGGCGGAGAGAGACTTGTCGGAGAAGGGCTTCGGTTTCTTTTTCTGGCATTCACTAGCCAAACCATATAAGCGCTTGAATTTGACAAGTTGAACGAGGAGACCTACTCAAGTCAACCGAAAGTGAAGGAAAGGGGAAGATGCCCGCATCTTCGGTGCCAGCCCGTTATAATCCAAAGAGACAAAGGCGTTTGAAGAGGAAAGAGCAATCAATTTCTCACCACGTGAGTCCTTGTCTCTCGGGCCGGGCCCGGCATCAAATTCTCCTTTCAACCTTCGCCACTCGACTGTACACGAGTAAACATGAACGCTGAACGCCAGGAACATTGGGTGTCCACTGATACTCCACGAGCATCAATCCAGTCTGCCAGGAGGCGCTCGGTCTGCGAAAAGGTATGTACTAAAGCCGACGGGTCACAAACGCATTTGCTTGACGAGTTTTGTTAGCCATTTGCCATTATCAGTGGCTATCTGTCAATCGCCGTGCTTGCGACTAGTGTCCTTCTTTTTTTTGCTGGCGCTTCCTCTCTATCTATTTCCGCTGTTTGGAAGGTAAATTCCATTAATTTGGAACTGCAATCGTCCAATTAACTTTTTGTTAGAGCTCTCGGTCACTGGCCTCCTGGTTTTCTGAAGCCGACCCTCCACCTGCCACACATCGACGAGACTTTGCTGAGATTACCACAGGAGCGCAAGTCGTGCTGGCTCTCACATCCCCTTCCATCACCGTCGAGAGGGTGTCTTGGTTTCGACATCACGCTCTAAGCCTATTATCAGGATGCGATTTCGACGGATCTCGCCAGTTGTCCTCGGCGCAACAGGTCTTTCGAGAACGCGACGAGTATGATGGCACCTGCTGGATGTTTGCCGGTAAACATGGTAGCATTGCGGTTCTTCTGTCGGAGTCAACATCTCCCACCTCAATTGTTCTGCACCAGCCAATTCATCACCAACTAAGTGAGCGGACAGCATCTCAGGCTGCTCGCCAAGTTGTCGTCTGGGGACTGCCGGATCCTGAACAGGATCAAAGAGCGCCTCCTGAACACAATCAGAACACGTCCGGCTTGGAGCGCTTTACAGCCCTAGGATATGGAACGTCTCTCCCCCGCTCTATCAGTAGGGAGGCTCAGCTGATCAAATTGGGAGAATTTGAGTTCGCCAAGAACTCGGGTGTGTCCCGTCAGGTCTTTCCGATGCATACCACCCACTTGGTCGAAATGGTTGTCGTCGAGGTGATGGACAATTGGGGTGCCGAGAGAACTTGTGTGCATAGAATCAGTATAAATTAACGTCAAGGTCCATGTAAGACGACGCTTGGCTTAATGTATATGATATTGTTCCCTCATACTGTAAATATTTGATGCACCTTTCGCGCCAACAGTTGAGAAGCACTAACAAGTGACGGTTCCGGAATGAACTGGCGCGGCGCTGATGTCCGAGAGTAATAATTCGGTTTCATTAACGTCGGATAGAAAGTGGCATACTGAGCAAGTTCAACAAGACCAGACTGGATTTCCAGAGCCAACGACGGACAGTATGCGAGTACTTATTTAGTATGTATTGAGTCCTGATAAGGTGCTAATAACACCGCCGCCGTTGTCCATAAGAGAGAGAGAAAACTTAAAAAGGTAAATATATTAACTCATCACAGAACATGTGGTAGCGGAAGTCTTGAAAGGAATGGCGGTGTACATAGAGATCCGACTGGACAAAGGGCGTTACTTTAGGTCGCGAAGATCTGCATCTACGAGACATACGTACCACAAATGAGAACGGCGAGACGAGGAGTATCAACGAAAATAACGTACCAGACCCAACGACGCCATCCGAGGGCGAGAACATCACGCGTCTTCGAGCTCCGGGAATCCAAGCCGCCTTCGATGTCCGAATGCGAATCCAAGCGGTGACGAACTTGGGGGCATGTAAAGGGAGGAACGGAATCCAAGAGGCGAGGAGAACAGACGATGAGATGGAGAGATGCCGAAAGATCTAGAGAGGATAGGTCAGCTTCACCAAAAAAAGGGCACGACGAAACCCACCAAGTGCGGACCTGGTAAAGCTATTTATGCGATCTGAAGGATTTTGGCATGAGGAACATTCCTGCTGCTCGCACCCGCTGGACGACTTTGAGGAGGGAAGGTGGAGAAGGCCTTGGTGTGCGGCTCGCTGCGTCGCGGAAGCTTGAGCATGAGCTGGGCATTCCGCGGAGCCAGACCCCCGTTCCAATGTCTCACATGCGTACATTATCTCGCTCCTTCGGATGTTGTATGGGGACGAAGGTGTGTTTGGTTTGTTCAGTTTACGTATCAAAGGTTACCATTGTCGCGCAGTGGATTGTCTTCTGCACCGGTGATGTTACCGTCAACCCCAATGCTAATTGAATTCGGGACCACATTTGCGCTGAAAGAAGAAGAACAATCTAATCCAGTATCAAGAGAATCCAGGATGCGAAGGGTATCAATTCCACGAAAGAAGTAATGAATTATGCCTTTTTGGTTTCGTCTTTCTGAAAATTCTCAATGTCTGCTTTAAATTCCAGCAATTCCTGGCAATAATCAGAAGGTAGTAGGCTGCATAGAAGAATGGAACATACCTTGTTCTCCGGTTCAAACGAGAGCCCGATTGCAAGGGCATCCAAGGCTTCTTCAAGTTCCTCAAGCCCTCTGAGCGCCTTGGCCTTTCTCAAGTACGCCTTGGGCCAGTTCTTCCGCATTTCCACCACAGCTTCGGCATCTGCTAACGCCGATATGTAGTCGTGACAGCCAGCAAAGGACGCCGATCTATTCGCCAAAATAGTCGACACCTCCTCGCGTAATACACCGTTCGGCTCCCATGGCGCGCGCGACTGGGCGCGATTCGCTGCTATCGTGTACCGTATCACCACCTGGTCAAACTGCCCGGCTTTAAAATTCGAATTGCCCTCCTCCTTGATCTTCTTGACCATCGTCGACAGATTCTTGTTCACCAGGTTCATATTCGACGGCGGCGGGACAACGATGTTCGGGTTTTGGGTAAGAATGGTGGCAAGCTGGGTGAGGCGGAGAAAGTCGAGGTTGCATTTTTTGCACACGACGGTGTTGTGGGAACCGCAGCGCACCATGGAGCCGTCAACCTTGAGGTCGACGAGGTCATATTGGGCGTCAATGAGCGCCTGGATGGCGGGGTCTGGCGGCGCAGGCATCGGGCGCTGCTGTTGCGGAGGCGGCTGGGGTCCATGCGAGTGGGAGTGGTTCTCGCCGGGAGCATGGCTATGTGAGTGCGACATCAGAGTATGTGGAAGACAAATCGGATGTACATGTTCAATTTTGCCGAGGCAGCCTGAAGCACGTGGCTTGCGCCAAATCGGGCATTTTCGTACTCACCACAGAGACTACCGTCACTCAACTACAAGTCGCGACGGCTACTCTACGGTTACAAGCCGAAGGCAAGCTCTGCGACTTCAAGCCGAGAGCTCTTAGTGTCATCGACTACAAGTCGGGATGCTGTCCTGTGTCTGGACCAGTCTGGGCGATCCAGTCAATGGCGATGGTCAACAGCGGCTGCCAGTCGGTCTGACCCGACATTTGGCAGTAACAGATCAGATATATTGCCGCAAGGACGTCGCTCTCATCGTGGCAGCCCTTTGTCTGCTTACCGCTGGCCAACTGGAAGAAAGCCTCGTCGTGGAATTACTGAGCGGTGGAGTGTTCAGGATTCGAATCTGGGGGTTCAAGGCCTTGCGCGACAAGCATACGGGTGAAATGTAAACTCGATAAGGCACAAACAGCGTTCGTCACCGCTCCTCGAGGGTCTTGAACTATCAACTGTTGTGGAGATTTTTTAGTATGTCCAAAAAGAGGAAGTCGAAAGACTTACCGAATAGGTGACATTAGTCAATGTGTTACCCGTGAGACGGAAAGTTGGTCTTTCGGACATGCTCAAAGAAGTACATGACATGACTTTTCTGGATGGAGGTCTGCCCTGCAAGTAGGGGAAAGTGGTTTACTGGTGATGGGGGACGGACGGCAAAGTCGAAGTCTTCACTATTATGGGTAGCGGCGAAGAGGTTCACGTCGAAGTCGAGCATGTTTGGCTCGCTATGAACGGAGGAAGATTGAAGTGAGTATTGGAACATCGGTCTGCCACCGAAATCCATTGACGCCAGATTTGAATCGCTGTAGGACGCTCCTGGCGGTTGATGCAAGGTATTAGACGGACCTGCGGCATCACCGTTGATTCAAGGATAAAGATCACACAGGTAAGTCTTACCTCCAAATCCGTTCATTGCCTGATCGAATGAAAAGTTGAACGCCCTAAGTCCGAGCGTAGGCGAGGTGTCACGCTGAGAGGATGACACGAGTAAAAGAATTCGAACGCGTCGTAGAACATCTTGCTGCGGCTAGAGATGTTCGAGGCTGCCCGCGAATGAGCCCGGCACGCGTTAATTTTGCTTTGATGTCGCTTTTGTATTGTTCTATGGCTTCCTTATCCTGCGGGTGGACGGATGGTCAGGACACGCAAGGCGGAGTTGGAGGCGATTCAGCCTCATCCATTGACGTTTCGCACCCCAGCCCAGGCATTCAATTGTTCTATTAACAGGATTAGCCCAAATGCGATTGAGCATTTGTTGATTCTTACTAGCATCCACCTTTGCCTGCGGAGGGCGTTCGTTGAGGCAAGTCGACCGTACCATTGCTCGGAGTGCTGCGACTGCTGCTGCTACTCAAGGCCGGCGACGTACAGCCTGGTGCATGAACCGTTGATATGGGGTGGAGGGAGGGAGAAACGTTGGATGAGGCTGGTGCAGATGATGATGAGCTTCCACCGAATGTGTGTGAAGCGCTATAGCTCATTCAAGGAGAAGAGGCAAGTGATGATGGCGGTATGATTCGTGGAGTTGGAAATGTCCGACTAGACCGCATACTATGGAAAGAGCTCATTCGTGTAGGCTCCAGCCTACCATTGCGCGCAATCGTCCTAGCCATGTCAGATATTGTAGAGGATTGGGAGTCAGAGAAATGAACAGAGTGGGAGTGACATATGAGAAACGGCGGAATTGCCCACCTTTACTGTTGTCGTCTGCGCCATGCCTTAAGTCTCCGACAAGGACCTCGCTCCTGCTATTCCGAATTCTTAAGACAGCGGATGTGGAATGAGTCGGACGAAAATGTCTCGATCCAACCTGGAAAAAGAAATATCAACATACGTGCCGCGGTCACGAAAATACGCACTGTGGGGTGTCGCAACCATTGCCTTGCTGAAGACATCCTCAGGCGCTTAACGCCGCCTCAAAAGGGTAAGTATATTAACTCATCACAGAACGTGTGGCATATGTGTAGCGGAGGTCTTGGAAGGAATGGCGCATACCCGACGCAACGACGCCATCCGAGGCTGCCATTGGGCGAGAAGACTCGTTCGAAGCCTCTTAAGATACGCTGCCTGCAGCCAGGGCTTACGCGTCTACGGTCTTCGAGCTCCGGGAATCCAAGCCGCCTTTGATGTCCGAGTGCGAATCCAAGCAGTGACGGACTTGGGGGAATGCAGAGGGAGGAACGGAACCCAAGAGGCGAGAGAAGAGACCGCAAAACCCTGAGGTTAGTACCTCATCGAGGTGCTGTGGTGGTAGGAGGAAAGAAATGATCGCTTCGATCGGGCGCGATCGAGTATCACCGACATCGCGAATGAATGGCGGAGAAGGAAAGTACGGGTCGAAAAAGGTTTGGAATACGCGTTTGAGTTAATCATGAAGACACATGAATGTAGGTACCTAGAGGGTGCTGCATTAACTCATTACACAATAGGTTCAAACAGAAATTGAGAGCGTGTTACACAAAGATATTCGAATGCGATACATACAAGAAAGGACAGCACGAGTACCATCATGCCTGGGGAAAGGAAAACAACAATGTAGCAATATTTTTCCCGCAACTAGATCTCCACCGAAGCATTCAACAGGCTTTGTGCATGATCATCCGATATTTCGTCGACATTGGGCATCTAAGTGAAACCCATAGATCAGCATGAACGAAGAGTCGACAAAGAAAGGGACGGACCACCTCGTGAATGACTGGTATGGCGCTGCACACAGGGTCTGAGATGCCAGTACCCTTGACCACAGTTAAGGTGCAATGTGCAATCTGTGATAGGGAATATACCGCTATCTCGCTGACATGGTGATATAGCAATCGACCTGTAACCAAAGGCGAAATACGGAAACAGTCCAAGGCTGCGTCTGCGGGTGACAACTCCTGCAGACATCGCACAAGCACGAATACTTCCTCCTTTACCTGACCCCAGCAGTGCGCCGGTGGACGAAGATGTCGCGAATGAATCCAGCTCTCCGTCCTTCGCAATAACGGAAGTATGGGGGTCCACTTTCCGAGGAGCATCCCCCGAGTTGACCGGCCGAACCGCAAATTTGCGCGTTGAGGCGACCACCTCATCTGCAAATTTGGCACTGCGGTCAACAAATGAGTCCGAGGCGAGAGCCAACGGGTCATGTTCTTCAAGCCAAGTCGTCAAGCACTCGTAGACGTCTTCCGGAATCGGATCCGCCGGGTGAGGGAAGAAAGGGGTCTCAGAAACGCCGGAGGATGGGGCAGTGGTTCGTACATCGTCGGCCCAAGTTCCTCTGGAATCGAAGTTGAAGTAGCGCTGGAAGATGCCGGTTGCCGGAGAGAGCGATTCTGGGATGATGTCTGGCGAATAAAACGACGTGATATTCTGGCGGCGGCAGAAGGTCTTCAACATAGTAGCCTCCATCTCGCCTAAAAAATACTGATATGAGGCGTAGTCATACGTTCACGCCGTTAACACTCACCAAATTTCTTATTGACATTGATCTGCTGTAAGACGCCATTATACCGTTCGAAGGCGAAACATCGCCATGAGTGGACAGGCCCCCACCGCCTCAATAGGTCGCCGAAGTGCATAGCCATATGCTGATATGACTCGATCTGGCTTCCCGGATACAGCTCCAAAAGTCCTGTAAGGTACGTGTGCATCTCGAACTCGTATTCCTCGATACTGGCGGGCGTGACCTTGGCGGTTGTTGCAAGTTTTACAGCGCTGACCAGATGGAGAAAGTTTTGAAGCATGTCGTACTTGTGGCGTTCAACTTGATTTTGACTGTTACGGAAATGGCCCCAGAGACGCGTGAGGGTAAAGGGGAGGTGCTGTGTGCAAAAAGTCTTCCACTGGTCCGCGGTGAACTTGCCCCACTTTGCCTCGCCCGGATGAGAGGGCGGACGGCCCACATATGAAGGCATATGGCGTCTTTCTGCATCCTTCCGTACCTCCTCCAGAACGTTCGGTCCCAGAAGAACAGTTGGTTTCTTCGAGCGGCGGTTTGTAAGGCGCCCACTTTTGGAGCTAATAATTCCGAGAGCTTTCCGCTGCAAGAAGTGGTGAGTAGATGCAGGGGGCAAGAAAGTTCTTCATACCTTGTTTTGAAGTAGATCAAGCATTTTTTTCGGACCATGGCGATATAAGTCTTGACGGCAAGACCCTCCAACATTTCCGCACACATCCTACAAGAAAGTCGTTGGGATGCGCACTAAGTGCCAACTTGGTTTCCGTTTCGAAGGCCGTCCGCTCCGCCGACATTTCGGTACTCTCTTCAGAATTGCTCGGGGCTTCAAAAACCTGCGGGATACCCGCCTCCTTATACTAAACGGCGGTCAATTTCGATCTTTATCATCAGTCAGGCTCACATGTTGCACCAGGCGGGCGTAGAGCTTCCGCAACGATCCACTAAATCGAAGGTTGTTCTGCCGACAGAGATATACCAGAACATCTGTGTTCAAGTTCTTGGAGTTCCCCTGGGCCCGTATGCGCGCAAGAACCTTTTCGATGTCGTCGGAGGTGGGAATGGAAGGGCTGCGCTGAGAGGAGAGATCGATTCCTTCATCAAGATTCACATCCATGCCCAGATGATGCGAACGTGACGTCGAAAGAGACCTAGATAAAACCCATGCATGGAGTCGACGGTAACGAACTTCGTAGGATCCCAGTATGGAAGGCGAAGAAACTCTGAGTGACGAACATGATTCTTGTCGTAAAGCTTCTCCCTGGCACCCTCCGTAGGAGCATTCTTCCAAGCATTGACCTGATCTCGATGCGTTTCGTAATCACGCGGAGTCCACGTTGACTTGTCCAAATTATCTCTGTCCTGAATTTTCTGGTGACATTCCGAGCACCAGTCCGTACTGCGAAATGAACCGATCCCTGCAAGCTGGCGAGCGGCGGGTAGATCTGCAATGATAGGAACCACAGCACAGCGAATGCGGCGACCATGAGGGTGTCCCGCGGTACGGCTGAGGTAGAAGCCGTGCTCCCAGGCCTCGACTAAATCGGTGATCAACGGTCTAAGAAGGTGGTTGATCTCGCCATGTGAGGGCTCTGTGGGACCGGGTATAACACCGACAAGGAAAATATTCTCCATTCGATAATGCAACTCGGGAGGAAGGTTGAAGCAGACCATGTAGATTGGCCCAATTGAAACCTTCTTCCCTGCTGTGCGGTTACCGTATGGATTCATGCCGTCCTGGTTCAGGCCGAATATCAACCGACCCTCCCCGTCGCCGTCTAGGAAGTGCCGGTTTCCGTCTGGTCCTTTGAAGTTCTGCAAAACCGAGCCATCCCAGATATCATTCAACTCGACAAGCTCCTCGTCTTTCCCAACTTCGATATGACGATCCAGCTTGGGCTCCATGCCGGGACGCGAATACAACCGCGCCAGCCAATGCTTGAAATCGTGATATATGTAGCGCCGTGTTGGTTTCCAATCTTCCTTCTTGAATAACCTTCTCCCACACGCTTTCCCACCTTTCTGGGGTACATTGGTGCAATACGCGCTTGCGGGCAGTTGGCCGTCGGGCGGGATATCCGTGAGGGCGAAGCATTTGGGACAGCACACAAAAGCAACCGTCACGGGATCGGTATCGAGACGCTTCAGCGCCGTTCGTACATCGGCGGGTATGCCTGCCATGATATGCTCGGCGTCTGCCTCAGGAATCTTGTAGGTCTTGAAGACCGTGAAAAGCAGGAGGCGTAACATTTGTAGAATGAAGGCGGTGCGCGGGATGGACAGTTGGGCAAAAATATTCATGGTGCTGGCCAGCAAAAGGCAAAGGAACTGAATTGGCCCCCATTCGGTTGGGAAAATGTAATATCGAGCTATACATGCGCAAATTTTCAGTATATGTGAAGCGTAAATTTCATTCCACATACCTGCATCAACCGGATGCGGTTCAAGGCTCGCTAAGTACTTGGATTGCAAGACGACCTCCAGCTCCTCTGAGGCGGCAGATACCTCGCTGTCGACGCTTGTAGCAAGAAGGCGATGACGAGAGTGCGAGCTGGATTCGCCATGTTGCGCAAGCAAACGACATTCCTGGAGCCAGTTCTCGAATTCAGTAACCACCTCATTGTCCGGGCAATCTGGCGACAACATGAAGGACTCCTCTCCGTCGTCGGTAGAAGTTGTGGAAAAGACGAGATTGGTGGTTTGGATCATAGCCAATGGTTCGCGCCACAGAGAAAGCCTGCTCATGCATGAACGAAGCTCGGCCGAAAGCAGATCATTGTAGTCGTTTGCGTGGGCATCATGGGAGGGCTTGTCACGACTGCGGGAACGCTTTTCCCGACGGGGCTTATCCACATCCTGAGATTCGGATGATGCCAGAGAGGAAGCGTCACCGTCGGGCGTTGGGCTATCGGTCGTAGATATGGGAGCTGATGTCGAGTCGGAAGCATCTGGCAAGACGGGCTCTTCCTCGTCGGATATGGTAGAGAACAAGGCGAGGGCATCGGAACGTGCTTTTAAGTCGCGCTGATGCTCCTGCCATTCCCGCTTGAAGAAGATGCGACCGGACACGGGGAGAAGGGGGTGACTCGGATCGAGAAAAGTCTCGAGCGAGCAGTCTGTGCACTGGCATACAAATCGTTCTGAAGGTGTGGCAGTTGAAATGCGACCTATCGGCACACCGTGACGAAGGTGTCGTCGACCACCCATCGTGTGTACAGAGGTGAATCAGACGTTTAACGACGTTGGGACCAAGTTGCAACAGCCCTAGGTAAACCGGCTGATTGTCGCAATCAAGTCGCAATCGGTTGGTCCAAATTTAGCAAGCTTCCTTTGTTTCCCGGTCACGTGATGGAAGCGTACTTATTTCAGCGCTTTCGATTGATGGGGACTATCAAACACTTTCACCAAACCTTGTACTGAGCCACTCAAGATGTCTATAGCTGCGCGATCTGAACGCCCCATAGGACAATGGCGAGTATATCTGGACACCTGTCACTACTTGCGCTGAAGACTTTCCAGGAGTTATCAAGCCGAACCTGGAGTTGGAAAGGCCTGGCAAGTCGGTAAAAACCGCATCGTTGTAACCAATATCAGCCTTCCCCACGAGCTGGAAGATGGGGACCGCTCAACAGTGAACCTCATCCATGCTCGTCTCGACGATGACACTTCGTCGACGGGGCGTACTGCATCCGCCGCGCTTGCCACTCTGGTGCCGAATGTTGTACGTGCTTTCATTACACTTGTCATTGTTATTCACTCTTTCAGATCGAGACAGTTTCTGTCAATATCACCCTGAACAGAACCGAAAATGTTGCTTTCGAAGTCTTGGGCAAGAAGTTTGTGTTCCTCTTTCCTCTTCTGAGTAGAATCCGCGCTTATGTTGTATACAGCACCATTCACCTCTCTGGCCACTATATGGGTAAGTGGCATCCTAATGAGCGCCGCCCTGCATACTTACATCATGGACCTTCAGGCCTCTACAACATGTTGCCACCGACGGACGATCTGGTACGAAAATGGTGTTTACCCTTATCACAAGTTTTGAACTTTCACTAGTTTGATGCGCGACCGCCGAAGGGAGACTTCCTCAGCAGTATCAGTGCTCGAAGCGGCCAAGCGAGAGCCTCGGGTAGCACTGCTGGTCCGTCTACTAGTGCAAGGGCAGCCATGAAACGCAAGGCTCCCGATAGTGACGAGGAGGAGGACGATGTCAGTGCTCGAAACGGCAAAACGAGAGCCTCGGGTAGCAGTGCAAGGGCCATGAAACGCAAGGCTCCCGATAGTGACGAGGAGGAGGACGAGGAGCCCGCGGTCAAGGTTTGTTGCCTATATGCTCGTTAATGCGCCCTGCTGATATACTTGTCGTTCACAGCCGAAGGTCAAGAAAGTTAGGAAGAGCACAAATTAATGTACATCGTAGATGTACGCCGTACGTCTTGTACATGATAATCAGATTTCGTTAATCTTGTAGTATAACCCGTGCCTGTCTCCATCGCGATGTTCGTATCAACTATCGGTTAGGCGAATCCCGACCAAAGCAACTGAAAAGCGCGAGTATAAGGTAAAGCTTGAAAGACGGGACAGGTCAATGAAATCTTCTAATCCGAACCTACTCTCTAAAGCATTGTGCTACATCAGGTGTCCATTTGAAGTGGCGAGTTGCCTACCACCGCGAGTGCATACACACATAAGAAGAACATGGTAAAACCGTAATCTATTAATGATAAAAGAAATACAAGACTATGGCAAGATTTTCGGGAAATATACAAGGCTATCCATCCACCGTGTTGACAGATCCTTATAAAATCGCGCTTTAACCTCTTCTGGTTTGGTACAGCCTTCGAAACAGTGCGCCGGGAGTGTATTGGGTGATGGAGTACCGCGTCTCGTCGGGAAAGATATTCGTGTTGGAATGAGTGACTATGGCCAAGGGGATGAAAATGGTAGTGCCGGGAGGAAAGTCAATGACGAGTTTGAACCCATCCAACACCATCTGACTGCCTAGTGTAGGATCGTATTCACCAAATGCAAAACCGGAGGCCAACCGGGGGCGATTAGCACGGTCACGATGGGGATTAGTGACGGTACGGCGGCCAACATTGACTGTCAGGAGGGTAAAGACGGAGTTGGCGAAGTTCCGGTGGAGGGAAGTGTCGTGTTCAAGAATGGCGGTGAGATTTTCCGAGTACACCTCAAACATAGAGCTTAGAAGAGGCCTGCATCCAGATTAGTATATGGCAAATGTGTGAGCTGGGGAACGTACAATTAACACAGCCGGAGAGGCGTTTCATCAAAGGACCTGCCAACATATGCTCCATCAATTGATGAACGGCTTTTGAGAGAGGGCGATTTGGGTCGCTGTGTGATGAGTTAATATAAAGTGCGGCATGATAATGCAGGGCTCACCTTTTCTCCCCCGCCGTATCCTACGCCAATGGCTGGGGCTGGGAACTTTCCGCGTGAATGAATGCACATCTTGCGAGGAAAACGTACGCCCCGCTTTATCCCCGCGCCACATAGTCGGGCAAGCTCCAGGATCGTACGGCGGGGGGCTGCTCGCGACGCACCGCGAACGCCGAGGCATCAACAGGCGAGTCAGCCTCCAGATCTTAGCGTGCAATGGGCACCGGGGCAGCACGTTCCTGCGCGTTGCTTGAGGGTGATGGGCTGGACCACGAGGTCTTCTGACATGATGGGTGGTGCGCGATAGTGGGTGGGAAGGCGGCGAACGTGCGAGAGCGGCGAGGGAGTGGGTAAGACGCGTAGATGATGGTGAGATGAGAGGGGCGGGTGAGCAGGACGATTCAGAGGACGGGCCGGGGCAATGGGTAATCTACAGAAACAATCAGCCAACAATCAGCTACGTCCAAATGCTTTTAGAAAACACTCACTTGGTCAATGGTCGTGCCCTCGTCCGTCGAAAACTGCTCCCCATCGTGATGAAGATCTCCTATGCCCAGCCTGTCGCCGCCCTTCTTCACAGTCCCAGTCGCCGGGGTCGTCGTCGAATGGGTCATCCGTGGAATCCCCCTCCGCATCGATTTCCGCGATTTGTCGACGTAAGAGGTCGGCGACGGCCACATCGCGGCAAACTATCAGAGCAGCCAAGGTGCAGGGGGCGCATTCGTTGCCCGAACGCGTCCGGCGCGACATCTGGAAGAAGCAGCGATGAGGATGAATTTGCGAGCACGGAGAGGCAAAAGTAAAAGCAGAACCAAGACAGGAAGGGTATGACACGGTGGCTAGTACACCCGCGTGCCAAGGTCGGCTCGTCGGAGAGCAACCGCCGTGTCCAAGAGAATCTGAAGAATAGACAAAATAACACGATTGCCAGTACACCCGCGTGCCAAGGTCGGCTCGTCGGGGAGCAGCAGTCGCGTCGCGGAATGAAGAGGCCAAGGCGAACGAGAGAAAGACGGCGAACTTACTGGGAACTGTGCGTCAAGCGCGACACTAATGAGAGATGGCCGCAGTGAGGAGAAAATGGTAAACGAACTCACGTGCACTGGCTCGGTTTAACTTTATGTAAGAATCATAATTGCACAGATAATGGAAAGTAAAACTTTATTGATAAGCTAGTAAGTACATTAATGAACACTCTGGTAAGTAACGACGGAGAGTAAGCGAGTATTTAATACTTATCGGGTCCTGCTGAAGGCTCTGGAGCCTTGAGATCATGGAGTCTTGGGAGTGTTTCATCAGCGGAAATAAATATCGCTGGTAAGAGGAAGCAAACCTTGTACGAAGGCGCGTGCTGACGCCGCTAAGACACTGGAGTTGCAGACGGTAGCGTTCGTAGCGCGAGTGTGCCCGCTAGTGAGTCTTAATGTGAACCGGATGCCACGCCGTCCCGAAAAATACGCACTGAGTGGGGGTGTTGTAACCATTGCCTTGTTGAAGGCTCAAGACGGGCTAAGGCGCTCAACACCGCCGCCGTTGTCCATAAGAGAGAGAGAGAGAGAGATCCTAAAAAAGGGTAAGTATATTAACTCATCACAGAACATGTTGGAACGAAAGTCTTGAAAGCAACGGCGGCTTTCATTGTCAACGGAGATAGAGATCCGGCTGAACTAAGGGCGGTACTTTAGGTCGCGAAGATCTGGATCTACGAGATTTGCGCGCCACAAATATAAGCACGGCGAGACGGCAGGAATATAAACTTGCATAACATACCAGACGCAACAACGCCATCCGAGGCCGCCATTGGAGAACACTCGTTCGCAGCGTCTTATGCTGCCTGCAACGAGGGCTTACGCGTCTTCGAGCTCCGGGAATCCAAGCCGCCTTCGTGTCCGAGTGCGAATCCACAGTGACGGACTTGGGGGTAAACAGAAGGAGGGACAGGATCCAAGGAGGAGAGACGATGGGACGGAGAGACGCTGAGAGGATAGGTCAGCTTGAACAAAAAAAAACATGGGAAAAAACGCACCGTGTGGGGCTGGGTGCGTCCACGAACCCCCCCCCCCCCCAAAAAAAAAGCAACCATTATCTCGGCAACGTTGTTAACGAGACGACGCGAGTGGCCTGAATCCCTCATCTAGGCCAACATCATGCGACTCCTTAAGAGAAGCCTGGGTGCTGGAAAGTCGTCGCCACGGCTGTCTCGCAGAGTCCCAGGCAAGATAGGGATAGAAGAGGAGACAAATGGCCAGAGAGGGCCACGAAAAGTCCTTAGGCTGAATATGACAGCACCTCGTCGAGGCGGTGGTAGGGGGAAAGTTGAAACAGATGATCGCTTGATTCGCTTCGATCTGACGCGATCGCCATTGATTGGAATATCCGCAACGCCGTTCTGAACGACATCGCGCTTGCCAGAGAAGGAAAGTACGCGAAAAGAGTTGAAAGACGTGTTTTGATTCGGGTCTTTTGTCCTAGGGAGTTTATTCATGTCGTCATGGAAGGATGGTCAACTCATGAACAGCCGCAATCTTGAAAAGCCTTTGTCGTGAACACACATATAATATACGCGGGCCTTTAAGGAATTCACGGACATCATGGAACACCCGAATATTGGTGCCACAGTTGTGGACCAACTTACGTCTAAAGTATGTAGGTCCTGCTGGACCACGCGTCAAGATTCTGATTACTTACCTTGAAATGCAGGACATACGTGACGAGCCTTGGATGCTCCTTGAATGGAATGAACAATCAGACGAAGTCCAGCTCGCCCAGCAGTGCGTGGATGATCTTAAGAAGGTGTAGTAGTATTCATCTTGCATATTCATACAAAGTTCTCCTGACACATTTTTGGATAGACCAGGACATCATTGTATGTGATATCGAATATGCGGAAGGTGAGCGTTTGTACATATTATACCAGCGTTTATTTTCTGACGCGTCGCAATGTCGTAGCGATGGGGAGAGTCAGCGAGAGTTTGGCAATTAGACGATTTGAAAGCTGAAGCTAGATCCGGGGAAGAACTTGCAGAGCTATTGAGGGAGTGCCGCATACACATCACTCTGTTACAAAAGCAACTCTGTAGCCTAAATGCTTGATTATCTATATCGCTTTCCCTCCCATCATGCGGACTATGGTTATGTAAGCTGAACTTGCCTTCATTCAGTCATGTCACTCTCGTTGTCGGATAATTTGACGGGCTTACCACTGCGTTCAGCTTCGGCCCCTCTGGATACATCGTCTGTCAGGTAAGTGAATACGTTTTGGCGGTACCGTGCATTTGCTCATGATTTATAGATGTCAAGAGAATACCCTTGAAGCATTCCAGTACCGCGAAGACCTGTATTTCTTATATGCGAATGCGCGTTATCCAATCGAAGAGCCTTCGGCTCCCCAGGTGTATGTCTCTCTAGTCTTGACCGCTAATAAATCTGCTCATCCCCTGAAGTCCTTCGCTTGCATTAGACGCTGCCGCATACCTGCGGATAGTAAAAGCCGCAGGCCGTGCCGTTCAAATCCTCACTCCGCGCGGGCTAGTGCACTTCGCAGAGGTGCAGGTCCGTCGATCCCTGGATTGTCCGTCAATCGCCTTCAACCTGCTTCACAACATTGCGACATACGCTACATACCTTTCCGATACAGCGACGGCAGCTTCTGTCGCCATCCGGGAGGCCGATCCACACTGCGCGGAGATGGACGAGGCGCGCGCGCCTGTAGCCCGATGCATGGTCCTTAAACTCATCTTTGATGATATTTTGGACAAGTGCGGAAACGACTCCGCATTCCCCTTACGTCTCGCCCATGCAAGGCAGCGAGGCGCCCTGTTTTACCAAGCAGGACGTGACGTCCTCCTTGCAGCCGTCGGGTACTAAAACTACACTTCTTCATCCACACCCACTGCTTCCGCTTCCTCTAGGTTCTTTTCAGATTTCCATCATCATTGCTACTTTCTTGCACCACATGTTCTCTCCATCGTCGTCACATTCTGTGCCCTGTACATGTTGCCCTATGCTATCGTCCTGCTATCTGCTGTGTTGTTATGTCCAATCGAAATCCTGCTTCTTGTGATTAATGTGGGATCGCTTTGCTGCACAGCGCACAATCTCAGCCTTCGAGTTGATGCTTGCCGACCTCATTCGAATTCATTATGTTTGAACAGCAACACATTACAGCGATTTTAAGTTGCCGGAGCGCGTCGTCACGGCACGTGATGGCGTGATGTGTTTCGTGTTGTCGATCGTTTCGGCATCTGCTTCTTCCACCAACACTCAAACACCACTCAAGCCACTCGACGTTGAAATTGGGTTTCCATATGCTACCTTTTGACATTAGCTGTAGGTCTTCGTGCCCGCTGTAAACGTGATCTCATCCGTTTTCTAGTTTTACGTGATTGGTTCTGGGGATTGATGACCGCGTATAGCGCGAATCCATCGTTCTGGCAGGACCTTATCTCTATCATCTATTTCCGTACTCCCGTCCCCCCTCCACACACACCCGAAAATCATGATGCCGACAGTCCGCCAGCGTCTGATTCTCTGCCTCCCACATCCTCCCGCATGCCTTTCAAAAGGGCCGCGTGTATGACACTTACCCTGTCGATGCTTGCCATTTTCGCATTCTCTATGTATGCCCCCTCCGAGCGTCCGATCTGCAAAGTGTCCTGGGTCAAGAGAATCAACATATTCGGGATCTGTGTTCCATGTGCCACTCAAGTATCGGTGAAGGACATCGATCCTCTTGAAAGACATGAAGGCTGGGGAGTTTCTCGATTGTCGGAACTGGCGGGAATGGCCCACGGAAACATGTCGCGCGTCAAATATGACCTGACTTCCCTGACTTCGGTTCCTTTTGCCACTGAGAATGGGACTGAATTGTTGGATCAGGCCCGGTCACTAGACAGCGAGAGTTATACCGCCTTGGTGAGCTTGGAAGAGTTCGTTCGAACCATTCGGAACGAGCTTGATTTGTAAGTTCTAGCAGTCCACTTCCTGTGATACTTCTGAACAGTACGGACAGCCTTATTATCTCTTACTACGACGTCGATGCCAATACATTGCGTCTCACCGCCAAACCACGAAACTCCGCCCCGTTACCCAGCGGAGGCGCTGCGATGGATAAGGCTACCACGTTGGGAAACAAAACTCGAGATCACCTGGACGCCATTATTGCCGACGTCGGGAGCGCATATTCCAATCTTTGCGTCGAAATTTCCCATAGGAATAGTGGCCATCTACCCTGGAAATGGTGGTATGCGCGTTCCACGGATGACCTTCATGTCCTCATTGCCGCTCGCCGTCGTTTTTCGGATGCTCTTTTCGACCTCCGGAAAACGAGGCTTGGTTTGAATATGCTTCTCACGGAGATCAACCTTATGAAGGGAGACACAGAACGCGACGGTGTTTCTGCGAGTGTACTCGCCACGAAGCATTTGTTGAAGATTGCAAGCATACGACTCGGAAGTCTTTTCAAGACGGAAGGTGAAGTTGACTTCATAGGAATGGCCGGTGAAACGTTGTTGGGCATAGATCAGCGTCGGAGAGTGCAGAAGTTGACTCTACACGGCTGATTGAAAAGGAGGCTATCTTGGTTTTCGACTAGATTGCTTTCCTGCTCGAATAGATTCTTCTTTCAAATATTCCGCGATGTAGCTCTTCATTACTTATTACTTACGAATGTTACGAATTGTCCATTATCCTCATTTTCCCGCCTCTCCTGTCAGACACTTTCGCGAACGCGAGCATCCAAAAAGGCCGCTTGAAGCCAGACTCAGTCGTACCGCTTCGTCGACGTCCATGTGACGAGCCCGCCGGCGGAGAATAATGCGAGGAATCGATTGCTCAGGATGAAAAATAGCGCCTATGGCGCGCTTAGCTATGCAGCTACATGACCCGCTTACACCCGGATCTAGACAAAATGAGCAGGCGTCGTCCTAAACGCTCTAGGCGGTTGGCTCGAAAACTGGGGAAGAAATTCACCAAAAGTCCAGCCTGCGTGACGACGACTTTGGCTCAGAAGTTTCGCCTCATCAACGGTCACGCATTCGGAAGCTCCGATCAATTCCGAATACCTCGGTCCACAGGCTGGCGGATCGGATCGGGCTTCTTCTTCTTCAAGCTACTCGTCGCCCATACTGGCGGCAGCACCCGACCAGCCCGGCCATGGCCAGCCCTCGATGCATAGGACCCATGATCTTGTCTGATTTGACCCGTGGGCCGTCAGCGCGTCAACCATCCAACGACATTGATGACGATGTTTACTTTATTTAGATTCTTGAACTCTCCCTTTTTGACCAGAAGTGCACATCATTCTTTAACTCGATTTCCGTCGCTGCGGTGCGTCATTTCTGTTGACGCAAGACCTCATTGTTTCCAAACTGCAGGTTTCCTAGAGTCGGGCCCGGCTTAACAATGGTTGTTTTCCAGCAGTTGCTCAAGTCGTCGAGGGACTCAGAATTCTGTTAGATGCGCGCAGCAGGACCTAAGCGATGATTTGGACAATTATCCGTGTCATTGAAAAACCGGATGAGATCCAGCTTTCAGAGAGCTGTGTCGAAGACCTCAACGTAGGTTTAGATGTTTAAGATTACGAAGGCTACAGTCCAAATCCGGCCTGATTAGATCTAGACCGGAACCAATACGATAATACCTCCGATTCCTTTCAGCTCACGTTTCTTCCTTTCAGCTCTTACTTCGACGTCTTGTACACGGTCAGGCTACTTCTGCGATGATACAGGTATGCTCACCCGTGCTCTACCACTTTCGAGGCTGTATTTAATACTGTTTCATAGACTCCCGTTCGCCGTTACTTTGAACGTGTCGCACTGAGAGACATTCCTTGCCAGTTTCGTGTTCTCTACCTCCTGGAATCAGATATATGCGTGCCACTTGTCAATGCACACATCTCCTCGGCTCCTATTCCCACTGAACCGTCTACCTCCTTCACTGTGGATGTTGACTTGGCGTGGCGAAGTCTTGGGCATGTCCAACAACTGTTTCTCGACAATACTCAGCCCAGAGTTCATGCTATTTTACCACGCCTCTTATCGTGGTGCCTCTATTTTCTTGAAGCCATTCCTTGGGATACCTTTGACACAGTCCATTGGCCGGAACTCGATGTTCCATTTCTTCTTCTCCCGTGCTTGATTGGCGAGTACGCGACGGACGAGCTATCGACTTTGGCCATCGCTCATCCCCTTCCCATGTACGAAATCATCGCTACCATGCTCAAGATCTCCGTTAAAGTGGCGCTTTTACTGCACCTGGAGTCATCCGATGTGAATAGTCGCATTGAGACCGTCTTTCGTGTCTTGCACTCGTTTTACCCAGAAGATGAGGTTGAGGGCACCCTGTCGGAGGCTTCGAAAGCCGTGACAGATGATCAAGTGAAGGAGCTCGCATCACGCCTTCCTCTTTATGTCACCGACAAGCCCCACGATCTACCGATAGACCATATTGTGCAGCTAATAGCACGTCTCAGTGAAGCGTCACCCCGGATATGTGCTCTCTTCGAAAAAGCCAGTACACCTCGATGGGCATCTCACACGTTCCGTGTGGCTGTGGCATTCACACGTGACGATGAGCGGACCACATCTACTATTGGCTCTGTCGCGACGTACCTCTCCTGGTTATTTGTATCCCAAATCCGGACCGGTAAAATTGTTCAAATAGCCTTATCACGGAGAGTGTTGCCTGCCTTGTACAGATGCATTACCCATGAAAAAAGGCTATGGGCATCCCGCCAGGAAGCATTGCCTATCATCACGCTGTTGAAGTATCTCGCAGTGTGCATCGTGGCGTGTCCGACGACCCAACGGAAAGCGAGGGTTGCTCTCTCGTCCGTTGAAATGAATCGGGAACTCTCACGAGGTGGATCACTGCTCGAATTTCGAGCAAAAGCTTCAAGCAACAGAACGATAGAGTCGGACGTCACATATGCGGATCTTTGGGCGCGATGGGATTGGCTGGTTGAGGCTATAAGAGATGTCGATACTGGAGAGGAGCGATGCGCAAATCCTGAAGTAAGTGTCCCCCTCATTGTAGTACAAGGATTCACATTTTTTTCCAATGCCAGAGCCGGGGGCGTGCGAATTTACAAATCTGTAGCGGCTGTTGGGACCTGCGCGTATGCTCTAAGGAATGCCACCGGAAAGTTTGGACGGTCAACGGTCATAAAAGAGAATGCGATTACATGAAGACGAAGTCCGATAATGATTAATGTTTTACATTGTAGTGTCTAGCAATAAGATCTAGCATATAGCGGGAATATTTACTTTGCCCCGGGGCGCCACCGATTGACGAATTCGAGCCAGCGTAATGTGTGTTCTTACACCGCTACGAGTGTATCCCAACCGTCAGAACCGCCGAGTGCAAAACTTATGCTTTACAGTGCTCTCCGTGTCCGGAGTACGAAGAATGTGAGTCCTAATCTAGTAGGCCCTCCAGGAAGAGTTCGCAGTAGCAATATAGCTCATAGTAAGACTTCCGGTATATGCTCGAGAATGTCCGCTTGAACTGTGATTATGGTCTCACCGAGTTCGGTCATGAGGGTGGCCAAATCAATCAGGAAGTGGTACTGCAAGTTGAATGGGAAAGGATTGTAGTATTAATGCTTTTAGCCTACTGTCTACGCGTAAAACGTAGAGTCGGTTGGGGAATCATCGTAGTCATGCTCATCAACTGTTGGGGTAACCTCTTGGCCATCTGAACCTCTCATTGGGCAGGTGCGTCTGTTGTGGCCTGTTTCGTGGCATAAACTGCACTTGGCGATCGTCGCTCTCCTATGTCGTAGTCAGTGGGGAAAGCTATCAGGAATGTAAAGTACTCACCCGACAGCCTTGGAGCTTCCCGCGACGGCCTTGGAGCTTCCCGCGACGGCCTTGGAGCTTCCCGCGACGGCCTTGGAGCTTCCCGCACAGTCATCAGCATCTTGACTTTGGGGCCCGACTGAAGTTCTGGACGGACGCTGACCCATACTCTTGGCTTGTACAGCTTCATCGTCTTTCTTTAGATCGGCCCCCCTAGTAACGCCGCGGGATGGGGAAGGAGTCTCGGAGACGTCTTACGGAACCTCGTTAACAAGTGCCACTGGAAAATGCGGTTTCGACGTACCCTCTTGTTTGATGTCAAGACTAACGGATCTGACCTTTCCGTCAGCATCAGCGAGGGAAGGTGTATCTATGAAGCAAATCAGTGCATGGCATATTGATCCATTGAAGAGTTCTCACCTCTGGCCCTTTGCAAGAGTAACTCCTGTTCAAATTCATCTAGGGTCATCTTCGAGCGTTGACGTGTTGATTTTGTCGTCGACAATTGTAAAGCTGAATGGAACGTCAAAGTGCGGATATTGGGGTGGAACCAGAACAGACCATTGGGCTTGTGCCTCTTGGGAGGCAACTCCTGCTCGCCCTCCTTTTTGGAGAGACGCGTATCTGGGGAGACAGTTGCGCGCGATCGTTTTGCGGGCATGGATAGAAGTCAGAGTGGATGGATAGGATGGTGGTGCGATGAAAGAAACCCTAGCAGTGGCATCGATCTAAAGGACCAGATCACCTGACTTCCAGGGTTCCCCATGATGGACACGTTACTACTACTAGTTCGAATCTGCAGACCGCGCAAGTGCCATGAGGGTTATATGAGTGCCCATAGCCACCTCTACCTTGTCAGGATGGAGAGGATGATAAAGCGTTGTGACGTTCTGAGGTACAGATATCGGGCCAGGTCTCCCGCCAAAATTAGGCAGCGTTTAACAGTCGGTCGTAATGGGACCAATCTTGACGTTGACAGCGCCGACATGTAGTCGAAGACGCGCAGTGGCGACGTGTAGTCGACCACTTGCCAGCCAATAGGAGAGGGGGACGTTGGGGGACGGGATAAGTGCGAGCGCGTTGGTGTTGTTTGGCTTCGCTCTTCGATCGGCAGGCAAGTCGGCATTGCGGACTGGAACACCGATCAAGTGCCCGCTTCTCTTTTGTACCACTGCCAGTGCCATTCGACTACAAGTCGGCGGCTTGCACCTACTGCCCGACTACAAGTCGCAGTGATTTTATAGACCGACTACAAGTCGCTCAAATTATGGCGTCCTCGCGTGGACCAAGTAAGTTGTATCTTACATCAATGTTCATTGACTAAATCGTTCATAGTTCGTAGTTTTGAAGGCAAGGTCGGCAAGCGCTACCAAGATTTAAAACTTTTCATTACGTCCCCCAATATGGATTTCATTGCCCCTCCCCCGTTCGGGACGCGTACCATTCATATGTACTCCGACTTTACATTCGGCCTCGACGATCCCTTGAATACTGCCCAAATCTTTCACCCTGCTGTCGGCCACCTCGCGTTAATACCATCTTCCGAATCCCTTCAATCCGCCAATAACTCTGGCCGGTGGCTTTTCTCTATCATGCCGTCTGATCAGGCATTCCAAGTCCTGGCTCACGACAATCCATCTAATACACTGGGTCTTGTCAAGACGGAATGGCGTCAAATTATGGAGGGTGAAATCAAGCAGTTTAGGAGGAGGGTTGGAACGCTGCGTTCGGAGGAGTTTACGAAGGATGTTCAGAACGGAGTGAGGGACGACAAGGTCATCGCCATGTACCTTGGTCGACTCAAATATTACACTGGCGCCTCGCAAATCCAATGACCCGCGACGAAACGTTTATGCTTTGGCGCCTAACTCAGCGTACCTGTTTGGAGCTGGATGCTCGCATCGCGTGGGTCAGCGAGGCTCGGGAACAGTTTATGTCTCCTACCGCAAAGCACTCACCTCTCCGTGGCGTTATTGGGGCGTATGTCAACAACCTCGACAATGCTGAGAATTTGGTTAGGGCTGGGATACCTTGCTGGCTTGTTCGTCCCATAGATGGAGCAGATGCGGTTCGTGTTGACCGGTGGATCGAGGAACCTCTCACAACCCGCGAGTACACGGACGCCGCTGTCCCACACCCAGTCATTTTCAGAGGGCAACCTCACGATCTCGAGAGATACCGCGCCATGGCCAAATTCGCGCACGACAGGGCCTCGCCGGGCAGCAATTGGGGAGTAGCGGATGCGGCACCAGCTCCTCAACTTGATTCGAAGCAGCTTTCTGTGCAGGGCACTTCGGGGGTAGCGGACCTTCCAGAAACATTCGTGCATCTTCCGATTCGAGACACAAACCTTGTAAGTATTGGCGTTGATCGTTAGCCGTTTCTCAATTCCCTTGCTAGATTCTTCGCGCCCTTCCCAAAAGCAAAAGCAAGGCAATCACTCCCGCGACAAGTTTGTCGACGTCAACTCGCCTCTCGTGCCACGATCTTTGCCAGAGTGGATGCGAGCCTCGCGCGACATCGGCAAGGACTTTGACCAGAACGCCAGGTCTAATCCCAAGGTCAATCGTGGTTACGCCTTGCCTGATCCTAGCTTTATCGCTGCAATGACAACTCCGGCGCTTCGTGACGCTTATATCATGGTATACCTCAAGTTGCGACACGCACTCCATTACCGCTTCAGTTCCCCCATGTTCGAACCGCTCAGCCCAACGTCGTGGCGCGATTTACTCGGAATCGAGAGCTTCGGGAATAAGCCCGATTCATTTGTTTCGCAGCGGAGGAATGACGTGCAAATCAAGTTGATGGACTGTATGAAGGCTGGGAAGCTAGAGGTACCCTTTCACTGCTTTCTTTTTCATCAACTAACCTTTGAACAGGGTACTATCGATCTTTCGAAGATGGGGACGGCCACGGTCTTGTGGCGAGATCAACCTCTGCCCGACCCACTACCGCAGAACGTCATTTCGGAGATCTTTTGGGAATTATTCGAGATCAACTTTCGATACGAGCTCGTAGCCCTCGATCGACTCTGCTACCAATTCAAGCCCGCCAACTTTGAGCAAAAAAGTCAGCCATTTGACAAGTTGGATGCCTCAAGTACCGGGGACCGCGAGATCCGCATTCTCGGTTGCATCCCCCATTTCAATGGCCGACTCATTCCCGAAGGTCCTGATGTTGGACGTGCTGGCTTTGCCTCGTCCGATAACGAGGAACGTCGGGGTGCATTGTTGGGTCTATTCCGCATCATGCGAGGTTGGACAAAGATGGAAAAGATGACCGCCGGAACCATCGAGCGTGCCGCTGCAATAGAATCTGCGAAGGATGTCAGCATCGCGATACTTAATGAGTTCGAGCATAGGCTCGCGCGTCACTACGTCGGGTGCTTTGTAGCATGGTTCAGAAGGGCGCCTGTACTACCACACGGACTATGAAAAAGTTTCTGAATTTTTTTTTAGAATTATTAGATCAACGTTGTACTCCTAGAATGCTACATTTAATGTACACTTTTCCACTGAATCTTGAGACCATCTGGAATTTATTCGTTGTGCAATCTTCAATTGAACGGACGATTGCAAGACGTTCTGCCGCGCAGCCGAACCACGTGGCTTGAGCCAAATCAGGCTTTTTTTGCGCTCCCTCCCACCACCACCCCGTCACTCGACTACAAGCCGGGACGGTTGCTCTACGGTTACAAACGAGGGCCACGGATAGGAGCTGCCCCGACTGCAAGTCGCAGCTAATGCCGAAATCAGATGCATTTACTGCAATGCCTCGCTCAAGTCGGATAATCCTCTCAATGTCAACGCTCACAACCGGGTGTGCCAGAAATACAAGGAGCAGCTCGCAGCAGGGCCCATCAAGCCGCAGAAGAAAAGTCTCCTTGCCTCGGTTTTAGAGTCGAAAGCATCTAGAACTTTGCAGGGAGGACTTGCGAAGGCCAGCGAAGACATTGGGCAAAAGAACAGCTAAACAGCCAGAGGATGTATGTCTTTTTTGCTTATGTTCTGCTTGATCTAAACTAAACTGTTCTTAGGATGTCTCCATGCGAACCGCCCCATCAATTCACGCAGATAATGATTCTGAGATGGCCATGGATGTGGATGCCACCGCTCCAGCCGACTTGGACATCGGTGCCGGGCCTATGGAGTATGAACTGGACGGCGAGCCTCTAGCTGCTGCTCGTGCTCGCACTCCTTCTCCTCCTCGGCCGCACTCCTTCTCCCCCTCCTCTTGGAAAGCGAATACGTCGTTTACCCCAAGCTTTGAAGGATTTTCTCCCGAGCTCGCTTGCCCCAGTGAAATTATCACAGTTTGCGCCACTCTTCGCTGTGCCAGAAGCATACTCAGCATTTCATTCGCAAGCTCCACAACCATATTCTTGAGCGCCTGGGTATTCAGCCTGCGGATGGCATGTCCTTTTCTCCCGAAGAGCGCCGCCAAGTTAGCATCGACAAGGACATGATGTACTTTCACAAGGTCCTGCGCCTCAATTATACCTCGTACGATCGTCGCCGACAGCAAGATATCATTAACCCATCGACAAAAGCCGATATCATGATGCTTGCAGACCCCGCCGATCAAAAAACACATCCCTACTACTATGCCCGCGTACTTTCCATCTTTCATGTCCGAGCTTGCCATGCTGGAGGAAAGTATAAGCATCTGGAGATTTTGTGAATCCGTTGGCTTGCTCTCGATGAAGCACAGCCTGCGGGTTTCGTCCATCGTCGCCTATATCAAGTTGGATTTGCGGACGCCAACGATCCTGAGGCTTGCCTTTGCTAGTCCGGACAATGCGCTTCGTGCTGTGCAGTTCATCCCCAATTTCGTTCGCCTGAAGACGAACAACAAGCTGTACAAGTCTATAGCCAGGCGACCAAGCGAGGGCGAGCTATACTGGTTTCGATTTTTACGTGAACATGTAAGCCTTTGAATGATACAGTTCGTCCCTACTAATTCGCATTTCCAGTTTTGCGGATCGTGACATGTTTCAGCGTTTTACTGGCAACGGGATTGGACATTGTTCGACTTATCGAGCTACGAGGATATTCCGCGATCAGTGTGACCGCGCGTATGGCGCATGGGTTCCAGGGGCCGCGAACAAGATGGACGATTCGGAGACGGCGGATAATGACTTGGAAGAGACGAAGTCAGCACTCGACCCCGAGATTGAGGACGGTTGGATTACGGAAGAAGAGGATGAAGATTTTGAAGACGACGATCCCCGGCCGACTGCAGATGACAGCGATGAAGAGGTCGAGGAGGAGGAGGACGTCTTGGATGAGGGCAGTGATGTAGAAGATGACTTGATAGACAAGCTCGGGTACGGAGACCCATAGATTAGGTATGGCTTCGTATTTGCTCGGTTTCCTCACTGACGCCTTTTCAAAGATTAGACGCATGTATTACAAGTAGAAATGGTTTATTTCGCAAATGCCAGTGTCAGGTATATTTGATAGGGAGTGTGTGGTACGGGATCAAGCGTAGGCGACAACAGAAGGATCGGGGAGGTCAAGACGTACAGCAAGAAACGGGCAATGTTTTTCTAAATTAACGTGAGTAAAGCAGTTTCATGGGTATGTGCATACTCACCTACGTATCAGTCAGGCGAAGAACGCCATCGAACGACTCAGATCTAAAGACAGGTGAGTCGGTGAGAGTTCGAATGAACAGCATGCTGACCTTTGTGGCTTTAGTCGCTCCCCGATTAGCGTGGCAGAGGCCGCAGAGTGAGCGTGCGTACGCGTTGGTGTGTGCGGCGGGAAAATGGGTAGGGAATGGGCAGGTTCCAGGGCGGAATCCGAGGGCGGCAACTCCGTAGACGCTGCGATGGTGTAAGTTTTCGGTTGGAAACTGGAGCAAAACGCACCTAAGGCCCCCTTTTCCAGCTATCTGGCGAGTGGCGTCCTGCTCACGATGAATTGGCGCATTTCGGCCCACGGGTGGCGCATTGGGGCAAGGAGAACGGAGAACGCATGCGACGACCGCAGTGATGAGAGTCTCGCTGCGAGGTATGAGCTTGTGATTCAACAAAAGGGATCTTCACGCACCTGTGTGGTCCTGTTGCAAGATTTTTGCGATCAGCGGCTTTGTGGGCGCCATCTGAGGTCGCGGGCGGCTTGTCGGGGCTGGGAGCGCGCAGCTGGGGACGGTGCAGGTCGGGGAATTCGATTTGAGAGCAGGGAAGGAACAGGTAAAGAAAAAATAGGCAAAGTCAGTTAAAAAGCGCCAAAAAAAGTTATAATACTCACCTTTTTGGCTAGATACCAACTCCCATCACGGATGGCGATCAACGCCAGCAGGTTTCGCGCCGGCGGCGACAGGTTGAAGCGTGGCATCGGACGAGTTTGCTGGGTGTGGTGGTGGTGGGAATGGATTATTGTATCCGTGCCGGCGCGCGGCATTTAGCCGCCGGCAGTGGCAGTGCAGCCGAACTTTGTTCCTAGTCAATAATGGAGGTTTATTTACCGTCATTGAACTCATTCGTGCATAACGCAGCTTCGACTTTGTTAGCACGTAATATCTTGAATGCATGCCTTTAAATCACTCATGTTGCGAGCATGACAAAAATCGGAAAAGACAGTGAATTGGTGGTAGAGGAATGAGATTTGTTATGTGGTGAGTTAAGAAATATTGAGAAAAGCGGAAACTCACGTCTATCCAAGAAGAAACAAACTGTCTGCCACCTCATGAAGCTGCGGTACCCCCCGTTGTTGACCGTGCGCCTGTTGAGGAATACCAGGCCATTCCAACGCGGCATTCAGAACGGTCATGATCATGACCAGAGCAATCGTGAATACAATGCTTGACTGCTGGACGTAGAGTCGAATCTCCTCGGGAATGGGACGATTGAATCGAAGAAGGAAACGCAGGGAGTAGCGTGAACCCAGCAAGAAACCCACGATGACAAGAAGAATCGAGCTGTCGTAAGCTCGGATGCGACTTGTCGCAAACGCGTTCCGGTCTAACAAGAATAAAAATGAAGAGAATGCTTACCTTGAACGGGAGTCACTATTCCACTCAAGACGACACGTAAGTACGGGAGGTGAGCGTAAAGATGGATAGCTCGATCACTCTGATCAACACTTACCATTCGACCATCATCATCGTTTCAACCACACCCGGCACGCTCACACTATCACCACCCACATTTTCCGCCTAAATGGCTCGCACGAAGAAGACTGCTAGGGGGGACACGGCTGCGTTGGGAGAGGCGCGTCTCAAGGAGATTGAAGAGGAGAAAAAAGCGAAGGCCCGAGAGGCATCCCGCAAGAGCATGGCCAAGTGCGTCTTCCGTTATTTTGTTCGTTCAACTTGCTGATCTTACCTTCTAGAAAGTGCCGCAAATTGTACGCCAGAAGAGAAAGCGGCTGATCGTCTGGTTCAAAACAGCCACTCAGCCAAGCACCGACTCTGGCACCGCCTCGACATCCTGAAGGCCGAAGACGCGCGTCGCCACAGCGACCCCGATAAACCGTGAGTACAATGCGTCTTCGTTCTGCCTGATATACTGATTATTTGTCCAGTAAGCGTAGGCGCATAGCCC
>JADNRX010000047.1:0-224336 GCA_015501595.1 Hymenopellis radicata | reverse complement strand
TTTGATATAGGGAGTACATGGAAGCGATTGGTGCCTCCAGCGAAGGACTCGCAGGGGAATAAGTATGATTGTGATACGACGGTCAGTTGGTCTTGATTCTCAATAGCGCATGCTAACATTTTAACAGAGTTGTGCATTGCATATCCACGGATACACCGAGCGCTTAGATCCTCGCGCGACATACAGCAGCCCCTCCATCGTCGGTCTGCTTATGGCTGTGGGGAACGTGGGCACCTCGCTGGCACCGTATACTCAATCCGACACGTTCCTCAGTCGTGACGCGGGGTTCACCTGGGAAGAAGTGCACAAGGACGCGCATTTGTGGGAGTTTGGCGATTCTGGGAGTATACTGATTATGGCGAATGATGAGGAGCCGACGGACCATGTTTTGTTCTCGACTGATGAGGGCTGAACTGGAGGGAGTATACGTTCACGAAGGACAAGATGCGGGTGAACAGTATTGTTACTGTGCCGAGCGATACGAGTCGCAAGTTTATCTTGCTAGCGCAGTATCGAGCACGGCGACGAGTGTGGCTGTTCATATTGATTTCAGCGCGTTGACGCACACCATGTGTGAGTCGCGTGTGTTTGGGGGGTTTTGTCGCTGATGTTGTGCAGGTCAACTTAGTGTTGAGGATCCTGGTAACGACGACTTTGAACTGTGGAGTCCAAGCGAGGAGCGGTCGGAGCAATGTCTCTTTGGTCGACAGGTGGGCCGCGTCTTTCTTCACTGATATAAGCGCTAATGTATTTGTAGACTCTTTACCACCGCCGTGTGCGCAACACAAACTGCGTCGTTGGGAACCAGCCCAAGGCCGCGAGCCGTGTCGAGAAGAACTGTATTTGCGCCAAAGTCGACTTTGAGTGGTGCGTGAATCTATTTTCTATGCCCTTCATAGCTCATCGATGTCTAGTGAATTCAACTATGCGAAGAATGACGCGGACGAGTGTGTCCTTCGTACCTGGGACGACGCCATTAGCCGACGACGACGCATCCTGCGACGACGAAGGCTACTGGTACGAGCGCACCGCGTACCGCAAGATCCCGTACTCGACGTGTGAGGGCGGCGAGCGGCCGGATCGCGGGATGCGCCATGAGTGCCCGGGGTTCAAAGCGCATGGGGCGTTCTTCTGGTGGTTCGTGATCATGGTCCCGTTCATGATCGCCGCGCTGGTTGGGTACTGGTACTACAAGAAGAGCGGGCTCGCGAGAGGACAGATTCGGTTACCGGGCGACGGGGGAGGGCCGATGTACCGCGGCAACATGGGCGGCGGGTCTGGGATCGTGGAGACGCTGGCGTCGGTGCCGTGGTTCGTCATTGGCGTCGCGGGCATCGCGTGGAGTGGACGGTGTCGCATGTGCAGCGCGCGGGGTCGGGTTCCGGTCGAGGAGGGGGTATAGGAATATTCCGATCGATGAGGATGCGCAGATTTTAAGGTTTGAGGACGAGCGGGATTAAAAGTGGGGGGGCTTGTGCTTTTAGGTACGGTACTTTTAATTTATGGGCGGTGTTAGTGCAAGAGTGTATAATTATGAGAGTATAGAATGCCAGATTGGGAATGGAGGGCCTGGGATGTGTGAGGGTGGTTCGCGTTGCTATTGTTTTCTCGAGAAGGAGACTTGAAGCTACGATCCGACCGTGAATTATGGTGCTATTGTATACCAGTCGATGGATTCGAGTATCATATCTGCATTACTTTCTTGAAAACACCGAAGACGGAGGTCCCATGATTCCATGAACATGACCCGGAGCTTACGCTGAAGGGGGACACGAGCTAGAGAAGAAGATGGTCAGCCTTTAGCCGGCTCGAATTGTGGCGAACTGTCTTGAGGGCCTACGCGGATGTGCTGGCAGGCTGAAATCTCAGATTCAACTTGGCGACTCGGTTTGTCTTCTGACGGGCAGTGACTCGGAGCTGCTTGTAAACTCGAGCAATGATGTCTTCTTCCGGACGATTTCTTAAGATTTATTAAGTGACACGGCGGCACAGAACGAGCAGTATCGCGTCGTGTAGGAAGAAGACGGATGAAAAGTACAACATGGATTCCTATAGAATAAATACATACGAGAGAAAAATATCTGGGGAAAACTGCGTAAGCCTAAGCCCGACCGCCTCTCTTCCTCTTTCCTGCACCAACCTTCTGATTTTGGCTCTCTTCAGTCGGTGACGGTGGCGCATCTGAGTCCGCCCGACTCGTCATCCTTGCATCTTCGACAACAGGCGGTAGACATGCCTCACTGTCCTGGTCCGCACCCGTCCGAGGCCTTTTGTTCCGACCAGTCCCCGCGGAACGCTTCTTCGAGGGCCGCTGCCTGCTGAGCCCTGTGCTTCGCCTCCTGGTCAGTGTACCAGATCGGAATCGCTTTATCGTATTGTCCTTCATCTGCTCGTGCGCGTCCATGAAGTAAAAGTGGATGTACTGATAGTACTCGTGCAGAAACACTTTACGGTCCCAGTGCGTCATATGTGGCGACTCTGGAAGAAGTGGTTTCGACGATTCCACTTCATGGTAACAGCCAGCTAGGCATTGAAAGGATTGTAAGGCTTTGGGTATCTTGGAGTCTACGCCGTACCGCCGTAAGAGCTTGATGACTTCATTATACTCACGCCCCATATCAGTCGCGCAATGCTCCATGAAGAAGAAACGCCAAACAGAGGGTTTGAGGGACCCATCAAACAGCATATGATTGAGGCGTACGATAGGATTACGATGTCGTTCAACCTCCGCTGGGGTGAAAGATTCGGGGAGAGTTTTCAGTAAGAACAGAGATAAATCCAGAGGACGGACTCGAGGTCATGGAGAAAGTTGAACTTGAACCAATGAGCCTTCTTGGGGGGCGACGACATCCCGGGGCGGAAACGTTTGAGGACTGGAAGAGGTTCAAACAGATGTGTCCCTACTTGATACTCCACTGCCATAAATCCCGGAGTGCCCTAACACCTCAGCATTAGCACAAGATACTAACATTTATGACGGAAAACATACGATGAGCGGGGCAGCGCCATGGCCCGGAAAAGCATACGGGCGGGCATATTCAAGGTCAGAGATCTTCGTTTGGCCCTTGTAAATGAGGCAATTCCCGGGGCTGATATCGCCATGAACAAATCCTGCTAAGCGCATGTATTCCAGGCCTGAGACAAGACTGCGTCAGCTCTGTGGAAGAGAACAAAATAGTCGAACATTACCGTAGACAAGCTGTGCTAGTCCCTTCGTAAAATCGGCGTAGGAGAAGATCTCGTAGAGCGTGTGGCACACCTCCTCAAACACAATTCGTCGATGCGTCCTCTTCTTGTGCGGATATGCAGTTCCGTCGGCCCTCTTTAGTTTAGAACCGTCGACGGTAGCCCTCATCGCGACCTTATCCTCTTCTTCAGTATAGAAGAACTCGGAATAACCTGCTGGGGGTTCCTGCGCCTCATCAGGCCGTCCATTTATCGTGACAACGGAGTCGGAAACGATTGTCAGGAAATAATTCTTCGCATCCTCCTCCAAGGAGGAACCTGGCTGCAACGGAGGAGGACGCTCGCTCTCTGGAACATTGCCATCTTCATCCAATTGTCGAAGGGCTGCAAAGATCTCGTTGTAGATGTCCGATTCCGGCTTTGCGTCAAAGTAAAGCCAAACGTCCTTCAAAACCTTGCTTCCACCGATGGGTACGTTGCCCGGGCCGAGCTCTACGACTCCCATACCCGCGTGGCACGAGTAACAATGTCCAGGTTCATTTCGTGAATGACTCCAATGGTCTGGTACACTTTGTCGCCGACGGTGAAGCAATATTGAATTTCCTCCGGGTCCTCGCCGACATGAATGCGCTTAACGGTAGGGTCGTATCCAAGGTCTTCGAGGGAAGCGAAGGTCATGAAGATGACAAAATGAATGAAGAGCCTAGGATTCTGAGACAAACTGTAAGAGAATGGTGGGATAAACGCGTTCAAGTCAACTCACCGCGTGGTAATCGAATTCAGCGGATACGGCGATGTGCGATCTGGAAAAGTACCAGAACCGCATCATGTGGTCCTCGATGGTGAAGGCCATTACAGAGCGGCGACACGGATCAGCGTAGAATATGTGACCGATGGCTCCAAGAGCTTTGCTCTCGTTCTAAAACGCAGGTTAAAAACAAGTCGTAATGGTAAAACCCAAAATACATACATCTACACGGAGCTTGGCCGTCAGACGAGTCTTGAATTCTGCAGGGGCAGCAACTGCCGATGTCGGAACATGCTTGCTATCAATTCCCTTGCCATCCTCCTCGAGGAGGATGAACCGGGCATCTGTCCTCATAGATCCCCCACGAACCCCAGAGGCCGTTGTATGGCCCGGTTGACAGATGAGACGAGTCGTGCGTTTCTGGAGCTTAGGATGCTGCTTCGTCTTGTTCCACTCCACGCAGTGGTCATGGATGGTCTCTGCGATGTCCTCCAGTCCCTTGGAAACGGAATCTTCGGTAGGCCCATTAACGTTCGTTGCGACCCAGCCATTTCTGGTCAAATCCTTCGATGCCTTGAGCTTTCTTTTAACGTGAGAGACCAAGGCGTTGGTGTCTTGCTGAGAGTGGAGGAGATTGGTATAGTGGTCAAGAAAGGTATCGGCGGCGACCTGAACAGTGCGTCCAGCGGTGGATTCCTTTCGATAAATCCGCTGGTCGTCGATATGGAACATGGCGGCTCCTCGTTGGGTCACTATGGTCGATTTGCACGGTGTTGAGAGTAATCTCCCGGGCGCGGTCTGATGCTGGGGGAAAGTCGCCGTGATGAGAGAGTGGTTGGCAAACAAAGACAAAGGAAACTCACGCTTTTATAACGCGACGACGCGAGTCTTTGTTCCCGTCTTGACTGTAATTGCCAAGTTCACATGATCGAACTTGTCACAATGGAATGCCAGTCACCGTTACCCAATTTGGAACCCACTTTCTTTCTTTGCCACATTCGGTCAGTGGACGTGGACTCGAGATGTGGACGCATTGATACGGTAGTGTTTTAGCGGGTCATCTTGTGGTATTATCGCCGGGTGGACAATGGGCGCAGAAAATTGCCGATCCCACATCGAAGATAACTACGGCTGGACGACTGGCACGCTGCACGAGGGATCTAGCAGGGATCTCCAGGAATGAATCACAATGCACATCCGTCGAACAATGAGGCCTAATAATTATTCTTAGTTTGCAGGTACACCTGAAGGAATTGCAACAATGAAAGACTGGTATGACATATCAGGGCGTTTCACGCTCTCGAGTCGCCATCCACTCTCCGCAAACAATCGCTCGAACTCGGGCAGTGTCCGTTCTTGACCATTAAACATGGACATCATCTAATACCAAAGTCAACATTCCAAGCAGTGTCGGAAGAATAATTCATGTACATGTACCGAGTACGCGTGCCCTGTAAGATTCGCATGTCCGTGGTTCGCTAGGAGAACGCCATCGTTGCATTGAACGGCGTATGAAAGGACCGCATCAATTATCACGAGCTTGGATCGTGGACATGCTGCTTCTCGAAGGCGCTTGAGGATACGCGCACAGTGAACGTCACTCCAGTCATGCAGTACCGATCTAAGGAGATACACATCAGCACTTTGGACGCGCTGTACTTCGAAGAAGTCTTGTGCTAAAAGTGCGCCACAGTATCATTACTAACCCGTCGAGATTTAAAACGCGCGCTGACCTTGAAACTCGACACGACCGGTTTGTAGCACTTCTGGGAACTCGTCTTTCCAGAACTAAACCGTTGATCAGGTATATGCGGATTGAGCGACGGCAGAGACTGACATTTTGTACATCATTTTCAAGGACTGGTAAATCTTGGACTTTGATGCTTAGCTTAGGACACGTCCTTGCGATGGATAGAGACGCCCTGCCAACCCCACCACCAACGTCGACCACAACAGCGTTGTCAGGAAGGGAAGGCCAATCAAAACCTAGAGCAAAGTTATGATAAAGAATGGACAACCCCTGACAGACACGACTTACCGTCCATGAGAGGAGTACCCTGATTGCCCATGGCGATCCCAAATCTCTGCCTAATGTGAGCGTTCTCAGGCAGTCCTAAATACTCGAAGAATGACAATTCCGTTTTGTTGACCATATTGAATAAAGTTTTATTTTGGTCGTCGGCGAACGCGAACGCAGGAATTGACATGTACTGGGGCAAATACGTGGTGAATTTGGCTGTCTCGCACCTGTTGAAGTAGTCGCGTAGGTCACGAGGGCGGTATAATGAGTTGGATGCGAAAAGACGTACATTCCTTGAACCATAACGGGCATAGGACTGCACGGTGCCGTGTATTTATCCTTTGAGCTACATATCGGACATCAAGCGTTCAGTACGTCGTATTGAGCTAACGAAACAAGATACTAACGGGTCTAACACTTCTGACAGTGGCTTACCAGAGTCCAGCAAAGACGAGATGCGATTGTTGGCAAAAACGTCTGGCGCTACTTCCTTATAAATGTGCTCCGTTGCTAAAAGACGCAAAACATGTGCTGAAAGACTGTTAGACGGCGTCATGGACGGATCGCGAATCGCAAACCGACCCAGTTTCTTCGGAGAAGTCCCGGCACGGGAAGCAATATCCACGACGTTCATACCCTATAAACGCCATGAACGTACGGTTGTGGCAAAGCGGACGAAGCTCACAGCATTTCCAACATCACGAAGTATTTCAGTTACGCTCAGTGCTTCTGCCGTGAATAATGCAGCGGATATGTTATACTGAGACATCTGTCAAGACTGCTATTTCATGCTTTTCAGTACCAAGACAACGTACCTGCATTATAGCCGCCATCATGGACGTCTGCACCGGCTGTACGAGTGCCGTCAGATGACTTGCAGCAGCGACGATAGTGCAAATAGCCTGAGCTATTTCAGGCACGTCTTTCGCTGCCTCCATATCCTGAGTGCCTTCAAAGGTGCCATCTAGACCTGGGAATCGCAGGTTCTTGCGTGCACAGGTGTCCTCGATATCTCTCACCCCGGATGAGATGAGATCAGCGAGGGTGCGCAAGATGGGAAGGGAGGAAGTCATTGTGGGGAAGAATGGGAATCATCTTGTCGAAGACGAGCATGGAGCCTTATATCCTTCTTATCAGGCTGGCATAAGACTAGAAGCCTGATCAGGACGGAGCTACGGATAATTGTCAGTGGTAGTCCAGTTGATCGGAAACTGGGTACACCAAGGATATATACTGACAACTTTGGTTCCACTTTGGTTCGTTTTTAGAACGGCGAAGACTTGGGAAGGAAATACCGTGTTCCAGTGTAAAAGGCAGACTCGTTGACCGTTAGTGTATATCTGGTTTTCGCCGAGTTCGTCACCGTTCACCCTGTAGAATGGCGTAAGAACATCAAAACGTGAATATCGCTCAATTGAAGAGCGCGATAATCGGGACGGTTCGGTGCGCTCATCGGACCCGGCCAGCGCACTAGGTGTTAGTCGGTTTGACGGAGTAGGAGACCGCATCCAAGTTCGTTCGAGTCTATGGCAAAGAGGTTGCAGTCTATTGAGGCGGTTGTTGACTGTTGAGAACGCCAAGTCAGTCCAGGGCAAGTGTTTACACTTGCTATGTTCGCAAGCTGTCGCTTTGTGGCTGACCAGCAGGACACACGGTTAGCATCCAGTGTCCACTGACGTTCTGATAATAATCAGACAGCGCTTAATGCACGATAACTCCCCGAGTGGTCCGCTCCATCTTCCAGTAAAAAACTTCCACCCTTTGCAGGTTGTCAAGTTCAACCACGACCATAGTCTCGGAAACTGTACGGTGCCTTTTACCGGTCTTTTGGTCTTCCAGCACTCGAGGATGCAAGACTCTAAGCTGTGTTCATAATACTTTGCTGTACTGTTAACCAGTGCTGACTCTCGGGACCTACTAACATTGACTTGTCTCAAGCGATACGATACATGACCTGCTTTGTTTACTCGCACCAGTTGGCGGCGTTCTCGTCTTCCAGTTTGCTGTTCCCCCGTATGCATAGGAGTGTCGACGTCTCCGTCTGTGTACCCGCGTACTACCTGTCCGGTGTTCAAGTGATTATTCTTGGATCGCCCCGTTGCTTATGCCAAGTCGTACCGGTATGAAAGCTCTCGGTGAGCTCCTACGTTCTCGAAACCTGTGGTGAAGTCCACCATCCCGGTTTACTTTCTGAGGCCACTTGTCCTATCGGAACAGCGCCTCATGGCATCATTCCCTCATTCCTTTTTTTCGTTCACTTGGATTGACACGGCGGATCAGCTAGTGAGTGTGATTTTATTTGAACGTAGTGTGTTACACGGGGAACGTGAAAGGTTATACTTCTTGATTTCGAGGCCACTTGTCCTATCGGCACGACGCCCCATCATGATCTTCTGCGATGTTATTTGTTTTGGTTTCAAATCATTATGCGGAGATGACTGAAGAGTCAAACAAGCCGGATGAGCTTCAGTCCTTCAATTTCTTTGCATAGTCTCTTGCATGGGAACGTCGAAGAGGTCAAACTGACTCTTCAATTTAGGCCAACTGACTCTTCGATTTAGGCCAAACTGACTCTCCGATTTCGAGGCCACTTGTCCTATCGGAACAGTGCCTCAATTTGCGACTGGTATAAACTGGCTTTTTCGTGCATACACTCGGACTGCTGTCTTGGGGAAGCTAAGTGGCGGATTGGCTTCCGCGGTATGAGCGTTTTTGTCTCGGTCCGTAGGCCTGGCTTGATTGAGGACTTTTGGGGTTTTATTCTGCTGAAGGACACAGGCGGTTGGCTGATTCCGAGATTGCACTTCGGGGCATGGTATCGCCCCTCAATGCAGCGAACCTTCACCCGCAGCACGCATCGAGGCTTTATTCAGCGTGCGCTTGCGATTGCTGGGAGACAATGGGTGTTGGGTGGTACTGAGGTGTGTCCAGAGGTTGGGCGAAAGCGACGGAGCATTCCGCCAAGCCTTGTTCTCTTGCACCGGTTAACTAAATATCACTGTACGAGGAAGGCTAGGTATATACTTGTACAGGTTCATTTCAAGGGTCACAATGTCTGTTCTAGTTACAGGCATAGTAGCTCTGGCCGTCCCACTGGACAGGCGGTCTTGATGACAACCTTCCCCGCTTTCAGAAGAGTCTCGATATAAACGTCTTCTTACGTGCAGGTAAGGATGGTACGTATACCGGACCTCCCCACAGAACTGCGTGAAGATATTGTGGGTGCAGTTGCATCGTAGGAAGCCCCGGAGGTGGGTAGTACGGAATGAAAGACTGTGGCGCATGTGCCGGGTATGATTCAGCCGTGTGTGGAACGCCGAAGTGGTTGTCTGTCGAGTTCTGTAGATGCTGTCAGTACGTTACGGACGTGGCTTATATAGACTTACACCGACAAAGTGCTCTTGGTTTAGGGAATAGGGACCTGGATCTTGGGACTCTGTGAAACTAGTGGCGTTGTACATGCCACGAATCACTGGATACTGAACTGGTGGTTGAGCTTGATAGACGCCATGATCAGGTTGAATCTGTAGTGCACTAGGGGGAAAATGTGGATGCTGGAAGCTAGAATGGCCGGGCGGAACACATGCTTGCAAAACTGGCGTATAAAGTGGCGTCACGTATCCTCCTGGGAAGTAACCGTTCTCATACGCGCCCATAGGATATCTTCCGCGTCCCAAATCGCCAATGGGCCCCATTTGGGCGCTTCCAACGTCCACCACAGAACTTGGACGCGCCGCCGCAAATGGTTCTAGATAACCTGGTTGCGATTGCGCTGCGTCCCATGTCCATCGCTGCATGTGCCGACATGCTTCGGCATCCTGATGAGAATATTCATATTCCATCATGTAGTAGAAAGAGAGAACAACCGTTTTTGTGGCGAGCCGCCGAGTAAGATCTACAGATCTCGCGATCGATGCGTGGATCAAGTTGCCTTTTGATCCCCGACCTGCGCTTCAACCATCACCTCCACTGCCTCTAATCTCATCTTGAATACAGTAGCATCATGGCTGTCCTCCTGGCCGCGTCACTCACATATTACGACGACAAAAAAGCCGTGCTCAAACACTGGAGCGACATCAACGCCCCGGAATACCACACCACCATCAGCAATGATCTGACCGCCCTCTGTTTGCCTGGTGTTAAAAAGAAACATAAATGGATAGACGCGGATGGTGTCGTGTCTCTGTGGTGGCTAGGGCGCAATTCGGACGGTGATGTGCGTTCGCGTCTCTTTCTCGGCCACGTTATTCAAAGCGCTTCTAGGTCGGTCCAAAATTCCATCTCGGCTTGGAGCGACTCAACAAGTACGTGAATCCCAAGGAGGGCTCTGAAGAGTTCCAGATGCTGTTGCTTTGTAAGATGTGCGTGTATTTTCTTATCTCGGGGTTCATTCACGTTCAACGGAGGAAATAGAAAGTCGATATCGATCTTGGAACAGTTCGTTAATAATGCGCTCTCCTCCCTCGACGCGTCAATATTCACACTTTCACAGAAGTAACAGGCTCTCTCCCAGTTTCGTGCCCACAACACGCGAAAAGGTACGTGTTCCTCGCGTGCAAACCGCGTGTAGAGGACCTCAAGAAGCACTAGCACCCGTCAGCGTCCCCGCGGTCTTCTTCGATTAAAACATCATCAACACAAAAAGCCCATCCAAAGTCTACTTCATTGAATAACAACATGTCGGGCGACTCCGATAAACGAGAAGAGGGCGAGATCCTCGCCACTCCTCCACCACCTCCAAAGCGACGACGCGCCCTCGCCATGGAGGTCGGAAATGACTTTGCCCTACCCACAACTACTAGGCGGGAGTTGGGTTCGTGCTTTCCTCGCCTCTCTATCCCCCACAAATATAAATGTCCGATCTAGCCCTTCAAGCGCGCATTAACGAGTTGGAAGCCGAACTTGCTGCTGAGCGCCGCAAACGTAGCGACTGCGAACGTGCGCTTGAAGATATCCGCCGGGAATGCCGACATCCGTTTGTCGTTCCCGCAATCTTCGATGCTGTCCTGGCTGTCTCGAAGCTCACGAACCAGCTTCAAAAGTGACCGTTAATTCCGCTGTCGGCTTCACCGACGACGAAATGCGGCCTCGGGCCGTAAACATGCAAAGGACCAGTAAAACAGGTCGGGGCTTGACAAGCCCTGGTACCGCCCCTTTTGTTCGGAGGACTTTTCATGCACGCCTACTATATAGTGTCTTCAATTCAGAGGCCACTTGTCGTACCGGACCGGACACGGCGGTCCAAGGACCAATACGTGATCGATGTAGCCATCTTTTTGTTTCTTGTGCCTTACAGACCTCGAATTTTGCTGAAGTTGTATCTACAGTCAAAGGAGAAGACGGCAGATTGGCTTAGCTGCATGGTCCGTCAATCGAGTGGAAGAATTCTTTTTGCTTCCTCAACTCGTTTGCGGCAGACAGGTGACCACGCCAGACGCATGCAGAGGCTCGCGAGTCGCCGCTCATGAGCAGGATCAGGCGCTAGCAGAGTGCTAGCAGTATGGACTTGTGAAAGATTACATTTCTCATCTCTCATAGTTGTCTCCGCGGCGCTCTCGTCTTCTGCGTGCTCTTCGGCCGTATGCATATGAGCGTCGACGTCTCCGTCTGTGTACGACCCTTGCTTATGCCAAGTTGCACCAACATAAAAGCCCCCCTACGTTCTCGAAACCTGTCCTGAAGTCCTTTCCGGGCGCGCTTGTCCTAGCAGAATAGCGCCTCATTGGAACTTAAACCAGCTGTGTTTTGTTAATTGACTTGAATTCTCACTCCAGGATACAAGGCAGCATAGCTTCTTTGATGTGAGTGTAATTTTCTTTCAATGTAGTTTATCGGAGCGTCAAAGGTTATACCAGCGGCCTTACCTTCTTGATTTCGAGGCCACTTGTCCTATCGGAACGACACCTCATGTTAAGGCTTCGAGGTCAAATTCTTATTTTGGGTTTGCGCGGACATGACTGAAGAGTCAGCTAGGCGGATGGGCCTGAGCCCTCCCCTTTCTCTGAACGTAGTCTCTCGCACGGGAACGTCGAAGAGGCCAGACTTACTCTTCGATTTCGAGGCCACTTGTCCTATCGGAACAGTGCCTTTCCTCTATGTGCGGGCCGATTCACTGTGCACTATTTTTGTGCATACACTCGGAGTGCTGTCGCAGTGGCGGATTGGCATGACTGAAGTTGTTGTCTTGGTCTGGCTTGATTGGAGACTTTTGGGTTTGATTCTGACCAGGCGGTTCGCTATTGCAGTTCGGGCTAGGCATCCCTCATTGGACCCAATCACCTGTGTGTCTTTTCTTGGATGGCACTGATGGACTGATTCTGCCGGATACGGAGAGGCGGGAGATGAACATACACGAGAGATCTGAGGTGACTTGTCCTACCGGATACAGCGCCTCAATGGGAGAGCAGCAAGCCAGGTACAGGCCATGCCCTACTGGATACGGCGGTCCAATGCATGGTTGAGAATACATGGTCATATTTTTGTTTCTTGTGGCATACAAACCTCGAATGATGCTGAAGAAGGGTCAGGTACCATGACATTGAAATCGCGATAAGTACTACACTCTTGTCAATCTACTTAACTCTGCAAGCGCACATAACGAGTTGGAAGCCGAGCTCGCAGCAGCTGCGCGTCACAGATTGTGAGCGCTTTAAGACATCCAGCGCAAATGGCGACATCCGTTCGTTGTTCCAGCAGGAGTGTTCGATGCTGTCCTGCGGGAACGACGAATGAATGCAGCCTCCAAGTCGGGGCGAAACGGACCAGACGTTGCGGCATTGAAGAATGGGTCTCGCACCATACTACAGCCAACCTTCTGTCCAAGTTAATATTCGCGAACGGTGAAGGTCTTTTGTCGGGTCCTGTTGCAGAAAGAGGGTAAACAGATGTGGTACACATGAACATAAAAAATATCATACCAGATTAGTTGGTATTGAACTTCAGTACATTGACGAAGGACGGACGTTCGCGCAATGCCTCTATCTTTTCGCCCCACTTTGAGGACTTTGAGGCTGCAGGTAGAATGAAGGGTAAAGATACTTCCTCAAGCGACAATGATGTTACTTGGGAGAGTATCTGGAGCATGGCGTCGCAGAAGATTGGTTGCATAGCGCCTTCGAAGGAGATGATGCGCAATTGGTCGTTGGCGCTCAAGTCTAGTACTGCCGGAGCAACATCTGGGCACCCCATTAGCATGGTGACGATGAGGAAACAAAGAAGATGGGAAGGTATACCTGATTTGTTCCATCCAGGACTGAACGGCGTCGATCTAGGATCTAAAAGGAGCTCGCGGAGATGAGAGCCAGCACCCCGCAATAACCTGCTTAGCGACTTCGTAGCTATAAATCCCCGCCCATGAAGCTCCAAGTATTCTAGCAGAATATCCAGCCCCTCCGGTGTACCTGATATCCATGCCATGACAGACTCGGTTACACTCACGCGGTGCCCGACAAGGGTAAACCGTCGCAGCGTCATGGGCACCCCTCGACCGTGGAGCGCCACCTCGGAGGGTGCGTTCATGTCTGTGATCATGTTCAGATGTATAAAGTGTAAATCCTCCAAGAGGGGGAACAGGGATATGACATCGACCAGCTGGGCTAAATCCGAGAGCTTGGAGTGGTGTAGCTCGAGCGCGGTTACGCCTTGATAAGGACATAGAGACTCGCGCGCAATGGGCTTGCGCGTAGTCCAGTCTATAGTATTCAGACAGAGCTTGCGCAGGCGTGGGAGCTTGGCGGTGACAGGCGCGAGCTGATCTAGGATCTCGCAGTCTATGTAGCCCATGTCCCGATGCTGTTTCCTCTGGATTACCAGTGTCCGTACAAATTCCGGTAGGGTGACCTTTGGTGAGGCGAAGAGATCTACGAATCCCAAGGCGGTTTCGGGGAGGATAGCCACAGTGCCAAAGAGCATGCGCCGGCTGATGATGTGCCACGGGATGTTGATGAGGGAAACGGAAGCGAGGGTGCCGACGTCGAGGTTGAGAGAGTCTGGCTTGGTGGCATCTAGTATAGCTTCTATAATTTCGGGAGGGAGTTCGGAGGCGGCCATTGTGGTGGTCGCTGGTGAAGAACAAGTTGAAGGTGATTCTTTAGCATGATTCAGGCACGTACCCGTGGGAGACTCACTGACTTATCTTATCTCCCTTCCACATTCGTCCATCTCCACCAGGTGGCTGTGTTCGAAAATTGACTCTGCTCATCATCGCCGACGACGACGAGCATGGCAGAATACGACCTATCCAACAAGATAATCGGGCACCTGGACCGCCATCTGGCCTTCCCCCTCCTCGCGCATCTCTCTGAATCCGACCTGTACTCCGCCCACGAGATCCAAGTTGCCCAGTATGAACTGGCAAAAGGCACGAATATGTTCGACTATGCGACTATGCGGTGTCTTTTTTCGAAAAGGTATATCCGAATGAGCAGGTTCCGGCAGGTGCGATGTTTGTTGGATTTTTGAAACGGAAACGCTAAAGGGAATGCGTAGAATTTGCATCAGCGGTTGCAGAATGAGGCGCAGCCTCGCGCAGGCGGTTTTAGATGCCATCGAAAATCCGGATGTGGCGCAAGCCCTGCGCCAGGACAAGAACCAAAATCTGCAGTATCTTCTCCGCCAACTATTTTGAAACCGGCTGTAAATACAAGTACTAAGCTTGCCTCGTCACGTCGTATCGTAGTCTGTCTAGGAGAGACTAGGCTGTAAAGACAATCACAATGTGCGTGACACTTTTATTTTCGTGTTTTTATATTGATGTTTTATTAGGTCACTCTAGAGCACATCACTGCGCTTTACACATTCGGAAAATTCCAATACTCATACGGAACTTATAGTGGTGCAGCAGATTATCTGTACCACTTTCGTGTCTTGTCTACAGACAACGATCTCAACATTCCAGCGCACTGGGGAAAGCTCGCCTCAAATATCCTAGTCGGGCGCTAGGACATCGCATTAGAGGAGCTCAACAGTCTGCGCGAACTCATCGACTCGCGATCGCCCGTCCCCCTCCTCTCCCCTTCCAGATCCACGTCCGCCCCCGAACCCGCGCTAAAGCAGCTGCACTCGCGAACATGGCTCGTCCACTGGTCTCTGTTCGTCTACTTCAACCACCCCCAGGGCCGCACTCTCCTCCTCGAGACATTCCTCTCCCCGATTTACCTCAACACCATCCAAACGGCGTGCCCGTGGATATTGCGCTACCTTACCGCAGCTGCTATTCTGTCAAGGAAAGCATCCGTCTTGGGCTCGTCTTCGCGCATACGGCATGCTGTTCGAGAGGTCGTCAAGATTATTCAGATGGAGGAGTATCAGTACTCTGATCCTGTCACGAATTTCTTGAAGGAGCTCTATGTCGAGTTTGACTTTGAGAGTGCGCAGAAAGAGCTTGCAAGGCTGAGGTTGTCGTTGGTGATGACTTTTCCATTCAAAACTTCCGTGAGGAGTTTTTGGATAACGCGCGGTACCTCATCAGTGAGGCGTACTGCCGTATCCACCAAAAGATTGACATTGGGTGCGTCCTTTATAACCAGTTCTCCTCTTAACCAACATCCTCCAGTGAACTCTCCGACCGTCTCAACCTATCCCGCGACGAAGGCGAGAAATACATCGTCAATCTCATCCGGGAGACACGTATGGGCGCAGACGTCAAAATTGATTTGGAAAAGGTAACCGCCTTACATTTAGCCCCACCAAATTTGACTTATCCCCCGTTAGAACGTCATCCACACGACCGGCGCTCCCCGTGTATCAGACTGTCATCGAAAAGACGAGAGGGCTGTCCCTGCGGACGCAGGCGTTGGGTACTGCGATGGCGGGACGGACAAATGCTCCGCCGCAACAGCAGGCCGTCGCTGCTCAGTGATACGTGTTTTGGCTGTACTTGTGTAGGGATAATGCGGTTGATTTCCTACATAAAGCTCAGTGAATTTTCCGTTGGATTAAATTGATCGACTGAGTGGATACATGGCGCCGCAAAGATTGTCCGCGTAAACTAGCGCCTCGCTGCAACTTGTCTCATTTGCGATCAGTATCTACAAGAGGAAGAAGCACTCGTATTCATGAGAAAGTATCCGGTGTACCGTTCTTCAGCGACTCCTTCCTCGCTTACTAGTGGCGAGCTTGGGGAGTTCTCTAAACACGCCCACCGGTAATTTCTTTAAATAGACATCCTGACTGATCTCATTAATCCAAATGAGGGTCCAGCAACCGGGTGATAGTATCATCGTAGAGGATCCTTGGTTCTCGTAAGTATGATATCGAGATCAATACTATGTACTGAACTATGTTCACTGAGGTCTGTCCGAGTCCGAGTCCGAGTCTCCGAGTCGCATCTTCTCAGGTCCTGTGCTACCGTCAACACTGATCCACTTGCAAAGATCTAAACACAAACTAGATGAAGGTGATCAGAATGTACAAGAGGAAGGAAACAGTGTTTCTCGCAGACACTCTGTCGAATTTCGACCAGCCGCGAACTCATCACATGGTTTTCACGTGACGGAAAAAGGGACATTGATCGGTCGCTGGTCGGTTCCTTTCGACCAGCACTGCCGTACGATTGATATTAACACAGAACACATCCTCTTCTTGTATGATCTTGATCTCAGCATTTTAAGGTCCGGCGGTTGCATCCTCCCGCGTCTACCGGCAATACTGATTCAAAGGGCACAGGTTAGCTGAACGTGTTGCCGTGTTGGACGTGTCCGGGGAGTGTGGAAAGTTCGTCAGTGGCTGTGGGGTGCTTGGGCGTTTGGCGGTCCGTCTATTGGACGTACAAGCACGGGATGTCTACCTCATTGTTCATCAGCTTCATGATTCCCCCTCTCAACCACGCTTTACTGTTGATCGGGGTGACCGATGCCCCGATGCATCAGCAGGATGTGTGCTATATCTTAAGAACTGTTCTGCCTGTTGTCCTCTACCCATGTCCTTGAAGACGATGATCCCAGTCGAATCTCTGCCTCCAGGTCTGCAGATCGCGACGCTGTGAGTTGTTTTGCTGTTGTTCTCCAAGTGGTTGTTCAATGTGTGCTGATAGGTCCGGACCTATGGCAAGCATTCTTGCAACTGCTTTGGAACGTCTCTTCGAACCTTCTGTGACTTAGATAATTGGTTTTCTCGTGAATGCCTGTCTCTTTGGTACTCTCACTGTTCAACTCTGTGCGGTTTTCCTTTGCCACACATCCGGCTAGTTCTCGGCAGCGCCGCTGATACAGAATTTGCAGACCTGTATTACGAGGCATTCCCAGAGGATAGGCTGTTCAACAAATGTCTTGCCTACGGCATCTATATTATGGAATTCGTGCAGACTGTTCTTATTATGCATGACGCTTTTGCGATGTTTGGATCCGGTTTCGGCGATGTACAGGCAATTACAGACATCCACTTTGAGTGGTTCTCTATCCCTACGTTAAGCGGACTAGGTATGTGTTCACTCCTATCCAGAAGATTCTTCAATGCTAATAGGTCTTTCAGTTGCATTTGTCGGTCAAACATTCTATGCATATCGTATCTACACGTTTACAAAAAGACGGGCATTTCCTGTGGTAATCTTGGCTGTAAGTGATATCTACTGTGCCTGCATGGACATCATCTAACTTGCTCAGATTTCATTGACAAGCTCTATTGCTGGCTTCGTAGCTGGGGCTTTTACCTTTGAAGGTGGAGATCATCTTTCGAATCAACACATCCCCGTGCTCAATCATTTCAGCTGGAAATCTTACTCGAGTTAACAACCGAAGGCTCACTACTGCAGTCGGAGTATGCACTTGCCAAGAAATCTCCGTATCTCAGCTAACTTGTTCGCAAAGGTCTGGTGTGGTGGTGCTGCCTTGAGTGACACCCTCATTGCCACCTGCATGACGTACTATGTAGGTCTGTCCTCTCCGGTCCGTACTGAACATTTCTGATGCGATTCCAGCTCTTACAAAGTGATACTGGGTTCCGCCACACACATGCCCTGATCTCAAAGCTAATTCGTCTGACTATCGAGACTGGAAGCGTAACCGGTGCGTCGTAGTATCACATAACAGATTCTGGCACGCTGATCACATACGATGCTTTTGTAGCTCTTGTAAATATTACCGCTCTTGTTCTGTTCTTCGCATTGCCAGGGACTATGTTCCAAGCAGGCACCGCCCTCTTGATCCCAAAACTTTACGCCAACATGATCTTCGTGGTTCTGAACTCCCGCCTCCGAATTGTGGGCGGACGCGCGACATATACGTCCTCTGCAGACATGGTGTCATTTCCGAGTATCGTCTGGCGTGACGAGGTAGCCTCCGATGGGAGGAGGCACCCTACCATCGGGCGCCCCGTTGTTTCGATTACAAGGGAAGCCTTCAGTGACCGAAACACTGATGACCGTGTCGAGATGAAGACCGTGGGTGTAGGTCGTGACTTTCTTTCTTGAATTACACTTACCATCGCACAGGAATCTCGCAGCAACGTTGACTGCATGTAACACAGGTGGATTTAGAAAGTAACAATAGTGACAACAGAGTTTGTAAGGCCGACTCGGATCAGATGGCTCGTATGAAGAGTGTTAATGTTGTCTATCTCACACCTCTCGATGCCCGACATTTAGGACACACCGCCGGGAAACGTCATGCGTACTGGCCGCGCCGCCGTGCGCGTCCTTGACGAATCCGCCTATCGTAAAGTTTGCTTCCGACTAGCCGAGAGAGCTGGTCTCAGGGGACTCAGCGAGAATCATGTATGTGCGTTGTTTGTCGACTCGGACATTCTTCGGAACACATTTCAGATTGAAGAACGACCTGGTCGATGCGGGGGGGGAGCAGGCACTTACAATAATATGCGGAATAGAAGTCCGCTAGCTGGATGGTAACTCCTCACCAATGCCTTCCGGACGGCGTTCATCGTCTCCAGCATGAAAATCCGTCCAAGTCCAAATTGCAGCGCGCGCCTTGCCGCGAGCTGATTTCAATCGGCACATGAGGACGACAACGACGGGTCGAGGACCTTAACGAGGACGACGATATCTACTGCCAGGACTTGGAACGCGACTGACACAGCGCCGACGATCAGTAGGACGAGGCCGACGTGTAGCCCATACAACGAGGTCGACGCTGCGCTGGGATGCGATACTGATGCAGGACCGAGTACCCAACATAATCCACAGTACTTAGCAAGAAGAGACCAAGCACCCATGGCATTCAGTCCAGTGCAACATCTGTCAACAGCATTGGGAGGGGTTGAGTTTCGTTGATAGCCCTATCATTCGCAATCAACCTTTCCTAATGGAAAGTTCACTGAGCATGGGCTTAACCTTCGCTGCGGCGTGTACAGTTTGTACATGTATGACTTGAGGCCGAATAAGCATAGCGCTTTCGAAACAAGCAGGTTGGATTATCAGTTCTAGCTTAGCACTTGCATTTTGGATGCTACGGCTTCTCTCACAGCGACAGTTCCTATTTTCGGTATGATCGGCGCGGAGTTATTAACCGCGCCCTGACCGCGCTCAGCTGTGCACTCCTTATAAATTACTCTCATCGACAACCATAACCATAATGGCCTCCGAACTCCCTCCCGAGATTATAGAAGCTATTCTAGATGCCACCAAGCCGGACTCTCTCAACCTCGACGTCGGCACCCTCGCTTCCGTTTCCCTCATCAACATCCCGTGGCACATCATCAGCCGGCGCATGCTCTTTGGCACTGTGACTATCCTCCCCGAAACCGCCTTGGGATTCGTAGATCTCTTCGCCTCACCAAAGGTCACCCTATCGGAATTTGTACGGGCACTGGTAATCCAGAGGAAACAGCAGCCGGACACAGGCCACATAGACTGCGAGATCCTAGATCAGGTCGCGCCTGTCACCGCCAAGCTCCCACACCTGTGCAAGCTCTGTCTGCATAATATAGACTGGTCTACGCGCAAGCCCATTGCGCGCGAGTCCCTGCGTCCTTATCAAGGTGTAACCGCGCTCGAGCTACACCACTCCAAGCTCTCGGATTTAGCCCAGCTGGTCGATGTCATATCCCTGTTCCCCGTCTTGGAGGACCTGACCTTCATCTACCTCACAATGATCACCAACATGAACGCGCTCCCCTCCGACGCAGCGCTTCATGGTCGAGGGGTGCCCATGACGCTGCGCCGGTTCACGCTTGTCGGGCCGCGCGTGAGTGTAATCGAGTCGGTCATGGAATGGATATCGGGTACGCCGGAGGGGGTGCATATTCCGCTGGAGTACTTGAAGCTTGGTGGGACGGGTTTTAGAGCTACGAAATCGGTTCGCAGGTTATTGCACGGCGCTGGATCTCATCTCCGCGAGCTCGTTCTACATCCGACATCGGGACCGTTCTATCCCGGATGGAATAATCCAGGTATGCCTTGCAATCTTATCCGTTTCTTCATAGTCATACTAACGGAGTTCCTAGATGTTGCTCCGACATTATTAGACTTGAGCGCCAATGATCAATTGCGCATCATCTCCTTCGAAGGCGCTATGCAACCAATCTTCTGCGATGCCATGCTCCAGATACTCTCCCAAGTAACATCATTGTCGCTTGAGGAAGTATCTATACCCTCCGTCCTACCTGCAGCCTCAAAATGGGGCAAGAAGATAGAGGCCCTGCGTGAACGTCCGCCATTCGTCAATCTACCCACGTTCAATGTCAATCGGGTATGATAACCTTCTATGTTCATGTGTACAACATTTGTTTACCTCTTTTTCGTAACAGAATCCTTCAAAAGACCTTGACCGGCCTCGCGAATATTGACTTGGACAGAACGTCGAGGTCCATCGTTCAATGTCGCAGCGTCTGTCTCGTTGCATGCATGTCTACGCCCGAGGCCGCATTTTGTCGTCATGTCAGTGAGGCCGACAACGGAATTAACGGTCACTTTTGACGCTTGTTCGTGAGCTTCGAGACAGTCAGGACCGCATCGGAGATTGCGGGAACGACGAACAGATGTCGGCATTCGCGGCGGATGTCTTCAAGCGCGCGCTCGCAATCTGCGCGTTTGCGACGCTCAGCAAGCTCGGCTTCCAATTCGATAATGCACGCTTGAAGGGCTAGATCTTATGAAGACAGGGTGTAGAGTGACGAAGAAAGCACGAACCCGACGCCCTCTTTGTAGAAGGGCAAAGTAATTTCCCACCTTCATTGCGAGAGGACGTCGTCGTTTTGGAGGTAGCGGCGGTGGATTGGTGGGGGATTTTGCCCTCTTCTCGTTTATCAGCGTGGTCTGTCACGTTCTGTCATGGAGTAGAGTCTAGATAGACTTAGTATTGATGATTCTGAGTGACAGTTCTTGAGGTCTTTCAAATGCGGTTTGCACGCGACGATCCTTGGTCAGAATCCTTGCCCTGAAGCTGATCGAGAGAGTGCGGCTAAGCCGACTTGAATCCGCCTTCTTTTGACTTCAGCGTAGTAGTGCGGGGTCTGCAAGAAATCGAAGACGTCTTACTATCACACATACTTCAAAGTCCAAAGTCAGAGGACAAAAAAGGCGGTACCTGTGCGGCTGGTCCCATTGAGGCGCTGTATCCGGTAGGACAAGTCGCCTCAGATCTCTCGTGTCGCACTATCTGCTAGAATCAGTCCCATCCAGAGTCAGGCCTCAAAAAAAAGACACACGGGGGATTCGCCGCATTGAGGGGCGATACCCAGCACACTGATAGCGGACCGCCTGGTGAGCATTAATCAAAAGTCTCCAATCAAGCCAGACCAAGACAAAAAACGGTCATGCCAATCCGCCACTGGTCTTCCCCCGAGACAGCACTCCGAGTGTATGCACAAAAATAGCGCACAGTGAATCGGCCCGCACATAGAGGAAAGGCACTGTTCCGATAGGACAAGTGGCCTCGAAATTGAGGAGTAAGTTTGGCCTCTTCGACGTTCCCGTGCGAGAGACTACGTTCAGAGAAACTAAAGCCCATCCGGCTTGATTGACTCTTCAGTCATGTCCGCACAAACCAAAAACAAGAACTGGATCACCCACATGAGGCGTCGTGCCAATAGGACAAGTGGCCTCGAAATCAAGAAGGTAAGGCCGCTGGTATAACCTTTGACGTTTCGACAAACTGCATTCAAAGAAAATCACACTCACATCAAAGACTGCCTTGTATCCTGGAGTGACAATTCAAGTCAATTAAAAAGGGCAGTAATCCTGACATCCCCATAATGAGGCGCTATTCCGCTAGAACAAGCGTCCTCGGAAAGCAAACGGGATGGTGGACTTCAGCACAGGTTTCGAGTTGAACATAGGAGCTCACTGAGAGCTTTACGAATTAGCATAAGCAAGAGACGCGTCCAAGAAGAATCACAACACCGGACAGGTAGTAAACGGGTGCGCACTGCACAGACGGAGACGTCGACGCTCCTATGCGGAAGACGAGAGCGCCGCGGAGACAAATATGAGAGATGAGGAATGTAATCTTTCAAAGTCCATGCTGCTAGCGCCTGATCTTGCTCATGTCAGCGGTGACTCGCGAGCCTCTGCATGCGTCTGGCGTGGTCACTTGTCTGCCGCAAACGAGTTGAGGGAGCAAAAAGAATTCTGAAGGCCCACTTTATTGACGGACCATGCAGCTAAGCCAATCTGCCGTCTGCTCCTTTGACTGTAAATACAACTTCAGCAAAATTCGAGAATTCACACTGAGAAACAAAAAGTGTACATCGAGCATACATTTGATTGGACCACTTGTCCGGTAGGATAAGTGGCCTCTGAATCGAATCGGAATACAGTAGGCGTGCATGGAAAGTCCTCCGAGTCAGGGGACAAAGAGGGTGGTACCAAAGTTGTCAATCCCCAACCAGTTTTCCCGGTCCTTTGCTGTATGTTTACGCCGGAAGCCACATTTTATCGTCATGCCTCTGAACCAAAGGCGATAGGGAATTAACGGTCACTTTTGAAGCTTGTTCGTGAGCTTCGAGACAGCCAGGACAGCATCGAAGATTGCGGGAACGACAAATGGATGTCGGCATTCCCGGCGGATGTCTTCGAGAGCACGTTCGCAGTCACTACGTTTGCGGCGCTCAGCAGCGAGTTCGGTTTCCAACTCGTTTATGCGCGCTTGCAGAGCTAGATCTCATGAATATAGGGTGTAGAGTGGCGAGGAAAGCACGAACCCGACTCCCGCCTAGTAGTCGTGGGTAGGGCAAAGTCATTTCCGACCTCCATGGCGAGGGCGCGTCGTCGCTTTGGAGGTAGTGGAGGAGTGGCGAGGATCTCGCCCTCTTCTCGTTTATCGGAATCGCCTGACATGTTGCTATCCAATATAATAGAATTCAGATGGGCCTTTAGTGTTGATGATGTTTTAGACGAAGAGTGGGACCGTGGGGACGTTGACGGGTGCTAGTGCTTCTTGAGGTCCTCTACACGCGGTTTGCACGCGACGAACACGTACCATTTCGCGTGTTGGGGGCACGAAACTGGGAGCGAGCCTGTTACTTCTGTGAAAGTGTGAATATTGACGCGTCGAGGAAGGAGCGAGCATTATTAACGAACTGTTCCAAGATCGATATCGACTTGCTAGATCCTCCGTTGAACGAGAATGAACGCCGAGATAACAGAATGCACGCACATCTTACAAAGCAACAGCATCTGCAACTCTTCCGAGCCCTCCTTGGGATTCACGTACTTGTTGAGTCGCTCCAAGCCGAGATGCAATTTTGGACCGACCTAGATGCTCTTTGAATAACACGGATGTAAAAGAGATGCAAACGCACATCACAGTCCGAATTGCGCCCTAGCCACCACAGAGACACGACACCATCGGCGTCTATCCATTTATGTTTCTTTTTAACACCAGGCAAGCAGAGGGCGGTCAGATCATTGCTGATGGTGGTGTGGTATTCCGGGGCGTTGATGTCGCTCCAGTGTTTGAGCACGGCTTTTTTGTCCTTGTAGTAGGTGAGTGACGCGGCCAGGAGAACAGCCATGATGCTACTGTATTCACGATGAGATTAGAGGCAGTGGAGGTGACGGTTAACGTTGAAGCGCAGGTCGGGGATCAAAGGACATTTTGATCCACGCGTTGATCGCGAGATCTGTAGATCCTGCCCAGCGGCTCGCCACAAAAACTGTTGTTCTCTCTTTCTACTACATGATGGAATACGAATATTCTCATCAGGACGCCGAAGCATGGCGGCACATGCAGCGATGGACATAGGACGCAGCGCAATCGCAACCAGGTTATCTCGAACCATTTGCGGCGGCGCGTCCAAGTTCTGTGGTGGACGTTGGAAGCGCCCAAATGGGGCCCCTAGGCGATTTGGGAAGCGGAGGATATCCCATGGGCGCGTATGAGAACGGTTACCTCCCAGGAGGATATGCGACGCCACTTTATCCGCCAGTTTTGCAAGCATGTGTTCCGCCGGGCCATTCTAGCTTCCATTTTCCTTCCACTGCAATACATATACAGCCTCAAGCACCAGTTCAGTATCCAGTGATTCCTCCTAGTACTGGCATGTACAACGCCACTGGTTTCGCGTCCCAAGATCCAGGTCCCTATTCAGGGCACTTTGTCGGTGTAAGTGCATAGGAGCCACGTCCGTAACCCGCTGACAACATCTGCAGAACTCGACAGACAACCACTGCTTCGGTGTTCCACACGCAATTGAATCACACTGGGCGGCACATGCGCCACAGTCTTTCATTCCGTACTACCCACCTCCCGGGCTTCCCACGATGCAACTGCACCCACAATATCTTCACGCAGTTCTGTGGGGAGGTCCGGTATACGTGCCATCATTGCCTGCACGTAAGAAGACGTTTATATCGAGACTCTTCTGAAAGCGGGGAAGGTTGTCGTCGAGAACGCCTGTCCAGTGAGACGTCCGGAGCTACTATGCCTGTAACTAGAACAGACATTGACACTTGAAATGAACCCGTACAAGTACATACCTAGCCTTCCTCGTACAGTGATATTTGGTTAACCGGTGCGAGAGAACAAGGCTTGGCGGAATGCTGCGTCGCTTTCGCCCGACCTCTGGACACACCTCAGTATCACCCAACACCCTTTCTCTCTCAGCAATCGCAAGCGCACGCTGAATAAAGCCTCGATGCGTGCTGCGGGTGAAGGTTCGCTGCATTGAGGGCGGATACCGTCATGGCCCGAAGTGCAATCTCAGAATCAGCCAACCGCCTGTGTCCTTCAGCAGAATAAAACCCCAAAAGTCTTCAATCAAGCCAGTACTACGGACTGAGACAACAACGCTCACACCGCGGAAGCCAATCTGCCACTTCAAGTTTGCCGCCACCAAGACAGCACTCCGAGTGTATGCAGAAAAAATCGTATCGTATCGCCGCACATTAATGAAGGCACTGTTCCGATAGTACAAGTGGCCTCGACTTCGACGTTCCCATGCAAGAGACTATGTTCGAAATTGGAGGACTAAAGCAGGCTGGCATCCGGCTTGCTTGACTCTTCGAGCCTTCGATCCAGTCATGTCTGCATAAACCAAAAATGATGTCATCATTTGGACTCATGAGGCGTCCTGCCGATAGGACAAGTGGCCTCGAAATCGAGAAGTAGAACCTTTAACGTTGCCCGTGTAACACACTATATTCGAATAAATCACACTCACTAGCTGATCCGACTCCCATTGGAGTGTCAATCCAAGTGAACAAAAAAAAAGGAGTGAGGGAATGAAGCCATGAGGCGCTGTTCCGATAGGACAAGTGTCCTCGGAAAGTAAGAGGGGATGGTGGACTTCACCACAGGTTTCGAGAACGTAGAAGCTCACTGAGAGCTTTCATACTGGTACGACTTGGCATAAGCAAGGGACGCGTCCAAGAAGAATCACAACACCGGACAGGTAGTAAGCGGGTACACAGACGGAGACGCTATGCATACGGTGGAATAGCAGACTGGAAGACGAGAGCGGCCGCCAACTAGTGAGAGTAAACAAAGCAGGTCATGTATCGCTTGAGACAAGTCAATGTTAGTAGGTCCCGAGAGTCCACAGTACAGCGAAGTATTATGAACACAACCTAGAGTGTTGCATCCTCGAGTGTTGGACGACCAAAAGACCGGTAAAAGTCACCGTACAGTTTCCGAGACTATGGTCGTGGTCGAACTTGACAACCTACAAAGGGTGGAAGTTTTTACTGGAAGATGGAGCGGACCACTCGGAGAGTTATCGTGCATTTAGCGCTGTCTGATTATTATCAGAACGTCAATGGATGCTTTCCGCCTGACCGTGTGTCCCCACAAAGCGACAGCTTGCGAACATAGCAAGTGTAAACACTTCCCTGATGCTCGGTGTCCGGACCGATTCTGGCCGACGGCCTCGAACCGAACTGCCGACTTGGAATTTCCAACCGGCCTTGACGTTCGCTTTAGTCGTTGCTTAGAGCCTTTTCTTGTCGGTGACGTGCCCCCAGAGTGGCGCATTTAATGCGAGGACAGTGAGCGCGGCAGAAACGACAGCCTGTCTCGGTCTCGAACGCCGCACCGTGGTCCTTGTTTGGCGTCCCATCCGAACTGACAGCGAAGTTGATGGAACAGCCTAATCCCCGCAAGGTGACTCCCCTTCCGCCCGCCATGTCCTTGTCTGACCTGGCCAAGTCGCAGGCGAACTCGAATGGCCGATATAAGGAAAAGTGCGTTACTTGTATGTGTTTATAGTAATGCGTTGCTAATTGATACCTAGGTTTAACAATCTGAGAGAGGTGTATACGAGGGTGTCTGCAGCCCGCGCGAATCATGAAAAGGACCTGCAGAGCGCTGGGGTTATTATGCAGCGGCTACAGGACGAGATTGAGTGCGTATTCCCCGATATTTCTCTCATTCCACTGCTTACGCCCTCACAGCCTCTTACTCGAAGCGCTGATGGAAGTCGATGCGCAGGAAGAGGCGATCCGGAGGGAACACTACAGCTCCCAGGCCAACGCCAACACATACTCCCATCCACCACCTGCCCCTTCCACGTCCCAACAGTAATCATTCTGAATCTGTGTATATTTTACCGCTCTTTTGTCATGTGCAATTAATTACTTTGCTTTCAAAGACCTCAGCGCGTGGGCTCGCAAGGAAGACTACATTTCCGCTCTTAAGGAATTACCCATAAGGTATAGCGCGCGCAGCCTTGGGCAATGTTGAAGGCTGCCGTGGTCAATTCGACCCATCTCATGGGTACGTATCGGTTATTGTTCAAGCCTGGTTCAAACTTGGTTCAAACTCAACGTAGCCAGCTCGCCTAGACGGGCCCGAGGAACCAGGTCGTCCAAGACTGGGATTGTTATCGCCTTGTTTTAAATGTTTAGGAAAACACGATTCCTCACCGAAAAGCTCGAGTTCTTTCTCGATGCATAATTTGTTCCCGAACTTTCGAAAACGAGTGCGACGGGACCATTGCTCGTCGAATCTGACATCATACGAATGTTCGAGTATTCTCTCTGGCGATATAAGAGGCGAGTCGCTAGTCCGCAACAACACTACAATGTCTGTCTACTTTTACGAACCAAACTACCTCTTCGACCGCTTCGTCGAGACGGCTTTTGGCCTTCCCCAGCTTCAGCAGCAGGTCCAGAGGACTGATAGCTCGTATACTGCGCCCAGCATCGTCCGACCAAGGTGAGCAGCTACTTGCATTTATTTCAAGTCTGTTTATTGACCGGAATGCTGTAGAATGGACCTCCATGAAGACAAGGAAAAGAATATCGTCACCGCGTCGTTCTAGCTCTCCAGGTTGAAGAAAAGGGACGTCAATATCGAACGCTTCCAGACCCCTTCCACTGCGTGGTATTTGACGTCCCGGGGGCAGAACCTGGCGTTTACTTTCAGTACACGTTCCCGGGGCATTCTGTTTATAAGATAGCAAGTCTTCCTCTTTAAGCAAGTAAGTACGTGATATCTAACGTATGCGCCCCAGTTTCTCCGAGATATTCTCAGCGCCGCTGACCAAAGTCGCCTCGTTGTTCGTAAAGTATCAGGACGAATCTCATGCACTTGGCGGAAGCCCACAGTAGGGGCAACAAGACACTTATAATCTGGCTGAGATGACCGGCAAGCATCACGCCGTCACGGTGGTACTTACCCTTATACGAAGACAATTATCATCGAAGACAACGTCATCAGGATCTTTGATCCTCGAGGGTACCAAGGACCTGTGTTTATCCTCCCAGAGGTCCTGGGTACCATGGACACGAAACTTGAACGATACCCGAAGTCGCATGCGATCATCGACAGCGAACTTCTCAGTTCAATGAGTCGGTGCCGGACTGAATCCACTTGCGGCAGCTAGGCGGAGCTGGTCAATACTTTTTTGAGGCTGATAACACGCAGTTTCCTAGCGATGCACCATGGTGTTCATGCGCGAAAGCCCGTTCCGGTAGCTTCGTCTCTTTTCCCCAATAATTATTCTCTTATTGTTTCATAGCAAGGAAAAGCGTATCCACAGACCCATTACATCACTTCCACTGGAAGCGCCTTCGCCATCAGCTAATATAACTATACCATTAGCCTGCAGCCTATGGCGCCGGCGAAGGAATGCTGCTCGAGTCATCGTGCATCCATCGCCCGAATAATGTGCAAGAACTACTCACTTCATATGTAGATATCGGCTCCCAGATGTTCCCCAGGTTCAGAGAGGCAACTTTTAGTTCTGTCGTCATCATCGATTATATGAAAGTTCCACAGCAGTCGCATTCACCACGAAGCAGGCAAATATCGCGCTGGGGCTAATAATGAATTTTGTGCGCCACACTTCGAGAGTCTGCGAGAAAGAACAGGCAATTGGCGCTGCTGCTTGGTGTAAGTCTCATTGTCCTCTGTTTCCTAATCCGACTACGCTCCAGTCTGTGTCTGAGACAGATTCGATTTCCGACTTTACTACTACTACTACGCGAAGTACCCTTTTCACGATTTCGATGGCCACTAACGTCGCCACTCCTCAGACGACACAGCGGGCTCTCTCTCCTCGACTGTTTCTCACCACAGACGATGTTAAACGGGATATTTTGACCAAGTGGGAAGCCCAGTACGTCTATCCATTACACGAGACCTTCTTTGCTGAACAACACCGCAGAGAGCCATTCTGTGTCCGTTTTTCTGTTAAATCGGACGCTCTCGACGAGCTGGAGCAAATGATCGCGACTCTGCCCTGTTCAAGGGACTTGCGGTACGTCAATTTTGGTTCGCTGTGTTCAGTCACCTCATAATGCTGTAGCATTAGCTACACTTTTGATGATGGACTCATCATCAGGTGGATGCCGGGCGGCGCCCACGACGCCGCGAGCCGCGCGTTCATTCGATTCGTCGACGAAGCCTTCATCGGCGTCCTGCAACCACCCAGTGGCCTCGCAATCTCTATCGGTCCTTGGGAGCACCAGTATGTTCCTTGTCAGTTTGTGTGCTGCCTTTTGCGATTCTCATCTATTTCTTTCTCTAGCCCATCGCATCGCCACTCCCAATAAGGAGCGGAAACAGCCCGATGAATGCTTCTACCCAAAGGGGCCACATCACCCAGTGTCGTGGTCGAAGTGGGTGCAAGTGAGCATTTGGCCCAGTTGCAGACAGATGCATGGTGGTGGTTGACAAGTGTGAGTTTGCTCAAAATGTGGACTGCTGTTGCCTGATATAAGCCTTGGTAGGCTCAGTTCCAGGTGAAGCTGGTCATCATCATTGTGATTGCTCCCCGCCCCGAATTCAGCAAGCAACGAACCAAGGATCACGGTCGAGCACTGGGAAATGGCAGAAGGCGATCATCACCGCCGCGTCCCTACTCAACTTCATACTAGTGATTGGACCGACACGGTGCCAAACGTAGGCGATTATCAACTTGCGACAGAGGCGTTTGTTCCCAACGGTGATACACGAGCTCGATTCAACCTTCCTACCTTTCTTTCACCCACCACGGCAAGTATGCAGGAAATTCGGGAGAGCATTATCTTGGGGTGGAGGATCGATCAGGATAACGCCGCCGCCGCAAGGGCTAATGCAGGCATGATGACTACAACCAGTACTCAGTAATCAATGACAAACTTGATGTCTTCTATCATTCTGAATCTGCGTGGCGCCGATGTCGCCGGTCGGGACCACATCCGTGTCTCTGACCAATCCCATGCTGAGTTGAATGCTCTTGGGGAATCTCAACGAAGAGTTCCCTGGGCTGCGTACCCTCCGAAAAAAGATGGACGGCGCGTATGACCTCCGCCGCTTTCTCAAGAAGAATCGTTCGGAGGAGCGGGGAAAGTTCAGGAAGTTGCAGCTGTTCCCAGACGCGGTTGATGGGCAAAGATGCCCTGAAGAAGTTGAAGAAGAAGGGCGTGAATGTTGCACACCTTGAGGAATTCTCGTAGTAATCTGATTACTTGTATATATGGTTCGTCCGCTCTTTTGAACCTATCTCTTTGAATGATCTTCCCGTTTCTTCGGCATTTTAATTTCTGACGGACCGGGAATCAGAAAGGTCCCGTCCAACCACGTGATGTGTTATTCCTTTTCCTCGACCATCGCGGTGGAACTTTGCAGGTATCACCCACGCGACAGAAGTCCTTCAACGGCATGCTATGTCGATATCCATGGCGCCGAAAAATAGCTGCGATACGATATTCTCAGAGAACATCTTATAGCACAACACGCAGCGATCAGGACGAGGAACAGCCGCAGAAAAAGGAAATATTACCACCATACGATCTAAACAAATGGCGTTCACAAGTCCGTGTACTATTCGAGAAGCCGGGCTGGGAATTCCCACCGCCGCGTCTTCTGTGGGTCGGGGGACGACTCGCCGTCCCCGCAGCAGGCGTCATACACGACTGTCTACGCGCCACGACACTCATATCCTCACGCGGGCAGCAAGCGTTCAACATCATCTCTGGGCTTCGGAATCTTCGCTATAACACCGAAGTACGGGGCCAGGCGCACTTGGTCGATGTTAAACCTCGAACGCGCTGGCGCGTCATTGAAATGATGGTCGAACTGGCCATCAATCAGGAGCACAAGGACCAGGACGTTATGCAGAAGGGTGCGGTGCAGAGTAATCCATGGTCAGAGAGGGCGCTCACGCTGCTGAAGAGCGAAAAGTTCACGGTGGACGAAGCGGAAGGCTTTGTAAAGAAGCTGATGGCGGAAGGGAAAGAGTACATGGCGGCTTTGATTCTTGTCGAGGCGTTATGGCGGTACAGGAGTTCTGTGCTGTCTCTGAAAGGCGCGTTCGACGCACTATTGCGGCGCGTAGCAGTCACGGCCGTGGGCCCTGAAAGCACCTCCAGGCAGCAGGCTATCTTGACAGTATGTCACCTCACGTCGTTCCTGCAAAAGGTGGGATATCCTGATGGCTGGAACACAAACGCCCTCGTCGACGCCGTCTGGGCACTCCGAGAGCACACGGATCTAGTATGGATTCTAGACCCTACAACAAGCTTCCGAAGCTCTCAACAAGTAACTCTCCGATGGCACATGCTCACCACCCTCTGTCGTCTCGACGACAAAACCCACTTGCTCACCATCTCCCCGCCGACCACTCTGTACATGTCCCTCCTCATCGACCTCCTCGAGACGCATCCGCCTCCATCCAACTGGTATTACTCCACTGGCTTTAGGAAGCCTAAGTCTGAGATCTTTTCAGTTGCGCTCGAGGCCGAAGAGCTGTGGAGGAGGTGCCTCTACTACAAATCGGAGAGCACCCGAGACGAGAAAATGTTGGCCGACTGGCTTGCACAAGTCCGTGCGCGCCTCACTGAGCCGCGCAAGTTCGATGTCGTTGTTCGGCGTGTAGAGCCTTTGCTCAAGGCAGTACATCAGGGCCGCTCGACATCGTTACTTCTCTCCCCAGTCCCGGCCAAAGGAGTGATCTTCTACACCAAAAAAGAAAAGAGAAGGAAGAAGAGAACTCGCAAGTTTTATTCTCGGCTTCGGAAAAGGTCCTCAGGCATGATGAAAGAGCCATTATTCTTCGAAGAACTACCGAGTTGTAGGAACTAGATAATGTGGCTAGGGTATATTCCTACCCCAAAACTCCTACCCCCGGAACGAGCTCGCCGTGTTTAAGACTGTAGATCCCGAGGGCGGTGGCCTGGGCAGAACCTACCCAAGAGCACCTCATCCAATACCAACTTCATTCTTGTTACACTGGATTTGAGCCTGCAGTGAAGGCGGCGGCAGCGTCATCATCACTCGGCAGTTCAAAGTGACGATACATCGGTGACTCGTCGAAGCAAGTAAGAATGTGCGTACTAGTCGTGCAACCCGATCCCCGCCTCCCGGTGGAATAAGATTACCTTCAGGACTTCTCGATCAGGTAGGTGTCTTGCGAGGCGACATGTCTAGCTCTCCTTCTTGTCACTGGAAATAGACTTGACTAAACACCGACTACCGCGAGGTGGTGTAGAGTATGCCTACGGGAGACCAACGCGATGACGCGTGCGCGCCTCAACGGCTTTCCTCGTTACACTCACGACGCTCGACGCCCTCTGCCACAGCGTGGACATCGGCACCAGTCATTTTATTTTGTTATTGCTGCTTTTTACACCATCTGGCCTGTTGCATGACAAGATGTGAGTCCGTTTCTCTATCATTTTCTTCCCCCCACTCCCCTTCGCAGTTCTGCCGTTTCGTGTGGTTGGGTTTTGTCCGCCGTCTTTCAGGCATATTCACAGGGTCTTAACTAGACTCTGGTTTCCCGGCTTCAATGTTAGTACTGTTAGTCCTTGGAACAACATCGTTGTCCGTATCCCCCGCACCACTTCCCATACGAGTTGTGGTTCGGTATTCCTTGAATCCTTCCTACATGTGACCTCGCAGGTGGGTGGCTTTATAGAACAACTATAATATACACAAGAGAGAAACAACAGAGGTATCATTGAATCCAAGACTTTCCATAGAAGAACAGAAATTAGGTACTCCCCCCGAAGCAATAGCATAGGAAACTAAATAAATAGCACCTCAATCACTCACTCAGCCTTCCTCTCCACACTTCCATTCCCGTTCCCATTACCCCGAGTCAACCCGGCTGCCGCAAGCCCACGCGCCGCAAAGCCGCCCCCACGACCGCGGCCTCCACTGCCTCCTCTACCCCGGTGCGCGGGCGCGCCATCCTGCCTCGACTCCTTATCTGTCGCCTGCTTCACCTCTGGGATTGTATCCTTCAGCTTCTCCGCATGCTTATCCAGTCCAGCACGCATCGCTTCTTCATCCCCAAATTCCACATATGCAATCTTGACCGCACGAGTATTGAACTTGCCCTGCGGTAGTGTTACGCGTGTGATCTAACAAAAGTGTCAGGAAAGAATGAAATGAAATGAAGAAATACGTACCCCGCTCTTGGCATCCAGGAAAAACTCGCGTATTTCTGCCTCGGTAGGTTGAATGTTGTTGAAGCGCATAAATATTGTCCACGGGTTGCGCGCAGGTTTTGGCCGCTGAGGTGTGCGTATACCAGACGATTCGGTGGCCGGAGACTTGATCAAGTCCTCTGCTGGCGGTGCAGGTGAGGGTGTTGGCGGTTTTGTTGGCACTGGCGATGCAGTTTTGGGAAGTGCAGGCACAGGGGAACCAAGGGCGGGCGACGAGGTTTTGTCCCTTTTGTTCTTGTCCTTTTTCTTGGATTTCGAGTCATTGGGTGTCGTCGCTTCTGGCTCTGGTGCGGGTGCTGTCTTGTTGACGGGAGGAGCAGGGGTGACGGGTTTGGGGGGATTTTGGTTGGGTAAGGGGGATACGGCAGATGTCGGGGTAGGGGCAATGCGTCTGTATGCATAGTTGAAGCCTGTTGATTGTAAGAAAACGAGTAAGAAGTAATTCAAAATTCTTACCTTGACTCTTCAGTTCTGCGCTCACGCGGCCCTCCTTGATGTCGAGAACGAGGGCACCATAAGCAGCATCGCACAGGTTCCAATTCCAGCAGTTTTTCCACGACGGCTCCTCGCCGCCCGCCGTCAATGGTGGCGGTATCTTCTCCACAACACTAAGCGCCTTGTCGAGGAGGACGCGCTGATTCTCGTCAATAACCGCATCGACCTGTGTCTTGACGCTGTCCCATACTTTATCAAACTGCTCCTTGCCTGATATAAGCTTCTGACGAAAAGCTTCAAAGTCTGATTGCACGCTAAACTCGTTGTATGAAGTGGCGTAGCGGAAATGAAGACCGGCGGAGATGGTCAAGTCGGCTTTGAGAACGAGCGCCAGCTGGGCGAGAATGCCCTCGCGACCTGGACTGGCATGGGAGACGAGCAGCCGCGTCTCTGTGGGATCAAAGACGCGCTGTGCGGTATCGACAAGCTGCCCGATTTGGAGTGCCGTAGTCCACATTGTGCCCTGCCCGCCAGCGATGGTAGCGTTCCCGTCTCCATTGTCGAACATTTTGTGTGGCACGAGAGCGCCACCAAGGGCCAGAAGGCGAAGCTTGACGCCGCCGACGTCGAGGCAGCGTGTCACGGCCTCGTCGAGAACGTGTAGATTCGGGATGCTGTATGTGCCCAGCCGTATCTTTTCTAGTACGAGGACGTCTTCGCATGCGCCCCAGGTCGTGTATACCGGCACCGTGAGATGTATTTGTCCCGCGACTAGGAGAGGGAATTCTGAAAGCATGGAGACCGCGACTGTCTGGCGCAAGACGGCGGGCGGGGTCTCATTCTTGGTCAAGTGAGCGCGCTGTGGGCCAGGGATGAGTGGCGAGTAGGTCGTCAAATGCTTCAACGTCCTGTCGTTGATGCGGTCAAGACTGTTTGCCTCAAAGAAGCCAAAGTCGCCGGTGTGGATGATGGCTATGGCCTGGTTTTCGCGGGCGAGGTCGTTGAGCGCCGAAATGCGACCCCGGATGTCCGCAATGCATACGACTCGGCCATGGGCGGTGTCGAGCACCGACGTCTGGGTGTCGACGCGTGAGGCGGGCGGGATGGCGGTCGAGTTCGTCGTTGGGGGGCGCGGCGAAGTCATGGTCAAAGGAAAAAAGATGCTAATTATATAATATATTAAATTTAATATAATTCTCCTCTGCGTATGTCTTAATTTGGGGATAAGGCACCACTTGTGGCGTTCAGTTATTCCACACAACTAGGAAAAAAGTGTTACAACGCTTATATCGTTTGCTAAAGGAATTTCTGTTGAAGATGGTTGTGTGAATGATCTGAATACCTACCATTAGCTCAACCACGGTCAATGTATGAGGAGTAGTCGTGCACAAAAAGGACGCGATCACGATCGAGAGCCAAGTCAACGCCCGCGGATCAGGGGGATATGTAGTCTCCCCTCGAGGGCATACATGTGAATCAGTCCGGAGGAGGAAGGGTTCGACGAGATAAATCACTCTTCATTCACCTCCAAATGACGCGCCACTTCCGTTGCATTTTCACACCGTAACAACGACAATAAGTACCTCCACTTACACGTGGCGTAATAAATCCAGCGAGCCTCGAACGGAAAACCGGTCTCAACATTAGCAAAAGTAACGGCACGGCTCCGCTAATGAACGTTGTATGAAAGAACCCTACTGTTAAAGCATGTCCAGAGACCTAGACACGGATCGTAGGGATAGTTGTCAAAGACGAAACCGGAATGGATGCGGAGAAACTGTGGCATAAACTCAACCTTCAGGAAGAATCGACCATTGATACGAGAGAGAGGAATGTACTTCAGAATAGAAGGATTATTGAGATGAAGAGTTGGAAAGTTGATGATATATGAACCCCGCTGACAAGAATGATCTGAAGTAAGAGATGTGAAGAGTGGATGCTGGAAATTTCGCATACAACGTACAGACACAATAATTCCAAATGTAAACTGCTCAATCAACCGGTTCCCGAGGATACTTCCTCATAGTCGCCAAATAATCCTTATCATCCTCCAACGAAAACTCTGCAGGCTGCGACAGCGGAGTAACACCAACACCATGCGCTGCCAACAACTTGAGACGCTCCTTCGTAGCCTGTCTCTTCTTGTTGATGCTATAAAGCTTGATGCGATGACAAGACGACGTGACGTGCAAGTCCCAGCTATGCAAATGTCAATAAACTGTGATTACGAGGAAAGCAACTTACTTCCAAGCCGACCGCACAAACGTCGGTTCAGTGTTATTCGACGAGTCCCAGGTGCGGACGCAGAACTCGAGCCAGCCTTCCGCGTCAACTGGGATGTCGATCTTCCAGAGCCGCCAGGCATGGTAGTGCTTTAAGTAGCGCGGTCAGCGCAAGAGCGTGGCGCGGAAGAGAGCAATCACCTTCTCAGTAAGGTTGTCTTGATCGACGGCGTACCAAACACTTCCTCTGAACGCTCTTTGAGGACGCAGTATGCAATGTCAACTTCACAAACCTACCCATCTGGCGAGACTTCAACCCGTTCGACCCAGTTTCCACCTCCGCTGTAGGCCCATCCGCGAAGTGTGATGGTGCCTTCATGGACAATAACATCCTTGTCTTTCGGGGAGATGATGGCGCTCCTACGATCCACGATTAGAACATTCATGATCCTTGGCAAAACTGCCAACTTACGAGACCGGCATCTGCTGAATCGAAAACCCATTCGAGTACTTGGCGTTCTGTTTGCCAATCTGGGAAGCCGTCAGCGATGTTGTTCAAGTAGCCATTTATGCAGCTGACCTGCGATGTGTAGTAGAGATACTCCTGAGCTTGCACAGGTCCCATACTCGGCTCAGCGAGGGCATTGATACGGTACACCCATTTACAGCTCCTCGCCCCAATGTACCCGGTGACGATCATCCTAAGTGGGTAACCATGTATCTTCGGAAGGGGCTCGCCATTCATCTCCCAAGCTAGTATGACTTCTTCATTATGTCGAACTTTACGCCACGGAACTGACACGGCGTAGTTGAAGACATTGTTCTTCCTGTCATGGGATGAGCACTGAGTGCGAAGAGGATGTGAGTGGCGCACTTAAAGTAAGTGTCGGCACCGATGAACTCGAGATGTTTACATTCGGGAAGCACTCCGCCGCATGCGTGCTTAAGTACTTTCTTGAGGGGTACACCACGGTACACGGCTGTGCCACTCGAAAGAACATCGGATAGCGCTCAAGGGATGCAATACGAACGTCACCTACATGGCACCTTCACCTGGGGACGATGTCAGATCTCAATTGCAATCAGACGTGAAAGAAGCCGTACCCCACGGGGCGTTAATGAGCTCGTCGCCGTCTCCTGGATATTCTCGAATCTGTTCAATACGACGCTGAAGGTCAAAGTACATTAGACAGAAAACAGCGACAGAGAAGAACATCGCCATACCGTGCCACTGCACTGCAATGTGACAGTAACTTCGACTTGGCTGAATGCATATCAACGTCAGCTATGCTTTAACGGCGACGACCATGAGACAACCCACGGAAACTTATCAGGATCCTTCAAATCCTTGAGGGAGAGTTTGGCGGGCGTGGTCACAAGACCGCCAATCTCCAACTCGAACACATCCTCTTCAATGTCAGGTACACCGCCATGATTGCGAACGCTAAGAATATCTCAGCACCGAGCACGTCTACTTCGTATTTATCACCCACAAATGAAACATATTGTCCGTGATCTTGCCTTGCAAAAGCTGCTCGCTCGTCGTTTCCCCATTATACGGAAAATCAAGCAGATGGATCAAGTCCGGTTTCTCCTTCTGGACCGTCTCCCAGCTGAAGTCGACAATGTTCTTGAGGCCGAGGAGTTCGTGGTACTCTTTCCATCGGTATCCTATCAAAATGGGGTTCGTATCGGGCAGAGGAACGAATTGAAACTCTGGGCAAGGCAAGCCTCGTTGTCAGACATGAGGCTCAAGAGATCAGAGAAGCGCCGTCACCTGGTATGGGCGTGAACTCTTCTTTGTGTGCATTCAGAATTTGACGTGCCATCGTCTTGCGGTCGGGGTATTTTTCCCATTCGACGTATCTAGATGCGATTCAGGAGCAAAGACGAGCCAGAGTCGGTTAAACTTACCCACTCCAACCGAGCTTTTCCTCGGGAAACAACTTTGAGACGTCGAACGAGATAGAGGGCGACCTGAAGCGCGAAGAGTCCAGACTGGGAGAAGGGAGAGAACTCGTCGAGATGTCGCCGCGTACGCTCATGATGGTGGTGGTGGTAGAAGGGCACAATGGTTATCCTCGAGGACAACACCCATCGTTTATATCGGTACTGGAGACAGACGTCAGTGTTTACGAACTCACGTTCCCCGTGAGTTATTGAATCTTGACATTGGGACCGAGTCTTCTCCCGTAATGGGAAAACCCTAAAGCAGAAACGATGGACGACCCCCGTCCCAAGCCGTATACCCGTCCCGATAGAATGTCGCGTTGAAAGAACGCAAATACGGGCACAAATCTATGATGGCCGTTCGACTTTGGATTCCATGTGACCGTTACTGCGCCTGGTGTCACGGCTCACATGTCATTTCACGCCACCGCCACTACCACACGCTCTTTCACTTCCGTAACCTTCGCGTGGAGTTGGATAAACGCCGAATAGAGCTAGGATTCACAAGATTGCATAAGAACTCCCAAGGGTGCTCAGTTCTGTCGAATCTGCCTCGTCAATCACAATGCGATGACAAAAGACATTGAAGAACTAAATACAACAGAGCGCACAAAATGTCAAGCATACATACAAGTAATCAGATCATTACGAGAATTCCTCAAGGTGTGTGATATTCACGGCTTTCTTCAGCTTCCTCAACTTCTTCAGGGTATCTTTGCCCATCAACTTGCTCGCGTCAGCTCCAACTTCCTGAACTTTCCCCGCTCCTCCGAACGATTATCAACAAACGCCTCCGTGAAAACCTGTCGCGGTAATCATCGCTGTCTTCAACCCACAACGACAACGTTTCGCCGCTCCAAAGACGGCAGCCACTTCGCCTTCTTCATATGTGTCGTGATGGGACTCTAGCATCATCGTCGAGCGATGAACGTCATCGGCGACCAGAGCGCGTCATAGAAGCGCATCTGATGTGGCGTAATTGAGCCGGTACTTCCTGTTATGGTGCGCGTGCGCATACACAGCGGCAAACACCGCGAGGGTATATAATGGGCGGGTATCGACGACTCCTTCATTCTCTACTCCCATGTCCCTACGCTTTTGGCTCCCCTACGCTCCTTTCTCACCGACATTCCACGCTGTTCAACTGCACTCCTACCTCGTTTCCCTCTTGGCAATGTCACATCATGCTGTCAAGCTTACAAGGAGACACTTTTCGCCAAGTTCAAGAAGCTTCACGTACACAGTAGAAGTCATTTCTCGACTGGTTCACGCGGTTTTCATTCTTGCCCTTATCACGACAAACGGACTTTCACTTCAATGCAGCTCGACTTCAGCACCAGGTACACCAACCGAATTCTTGTGCTATAAACCGCATCGCTTATGGACACGACTTCGCTACACACCCACAAGTTGAGGCCATCTTTGATTCGGTTAACGTTCTGCGCCAGATCAGTAAGGTAACAGTCATTCGGAAACTGCGAACTTCAACAATTATGTTTACCTACATGAATGAACAATCGATCACTTACCTTGTCGGGACCGGGATGTCGCGCAATAGTGCGCATCAATGCAGTGAGTCGACATACTCAGCGAGTGTTTCCGGTGTGCGTTGCCCCCTGCCGATTTCTCCGTTAACGTGCAGCAGTGCTCAGTACTGCCAAGAGTTAACAATTCATGGGCGCACCGCTGCGTTGTGGTCGGAAAGCCACCAGTAAGTGGCATGACTATGGCAAGCAATAATGGAAACTCATTTTGTTCATTGACATTGTCCATGTCCAGCAACCGAGCCGTAGTCGGCATTTCAGGCGTATGGTGTATTCAATTGACTATGATTATTACGGAGGGGGAGACGCGTCCTGTAGTGATTCGTGGCTGAATATGTCGATGCTTCTGCATATCCCGACTACGGCACACAGAGTGTTCCACAGACCTTTGTGATTGACGGTTGTATAACTCATGATGGGCCCGAAGCTTCAAGTTGGATTTGGGATTGTTGGTGGAAGTCGGGATAGAAAAAGGGAGGTGAAGGACAACTAAACGAACTGGATTTCGTGTCTGCTTTGCTGTAATTTACCTGTAGACTAAGACTTGCAATCCATGAAGGATGAATGGCTCACGTGCGCGTTTATCGGCTCGGAGCAACGCGGCCGCTGATGTCACAAGTCGGCACTGTTCTTTCCTCTTTACCTCGACCTTACTTGGTGCATGTACGCTACTCTCAGGCGCCATGCACAGGCCATAGGCAGCTCCGTTATTACTGGTAGCTCAGCAGGACGCGCGTCGCTGAAGCCGTCTCCCTATGGCCAGCCATTACACCCTTCCCATCCACATTTAGGTGAGAGGACTGACTTGGGTTGAAGTATTAAAAACGAAACAGAGTACAGTCCGACCTAACGACCTCAATGCGGGAATACCCTATGAGGAATATGAGAATCGGAGACTGGCGTTGATGGAGAGCCTGCCGGAGAGCAGCTTGGTTGTGCTCACTGCCGCGCCTACAACCTACATGAGCGGAGGTAAGCCAAACGCGTTATTCCGCCAAAATGTATCTCATTTTTACGCAGAAATATTGTAAGTATAGCCCCGACATTTATTGGACGTTCATGACGTTTGTAAGCTACAAATTTCGTCAGGATTCAGATTTCTGGTATCTGACTGGTTGCGAGGAACCCGAGTCTGCCGTCGTCCTTGGTGCGTGGTCCTTCCATCGGCTTAAGTACTGAGTTCTGACATCAAGTAGAGAAGGACTCTTCTCGACGTGGATACTCTATGACTTTGTTTGTCAACGAGAAAGATCCCCTTGAAGAAAAGTGGTCTGGTCCAAGAACAGGCGTTCGAGCTGCCGGTGAAATCTTTCGCGCAGACAATGCCCATCCTATCAAAGAGTTTCCCTCTATCTTAGGCTCCAAAGCCTCATCCTATTCTCACATATTCACGGACTTGCCTGCTCAGAAGGACACTGATGGATTCAAGAAACTTCTCAAGAAGCTTTCCAATCCATTAACGAGACGGTCCTATGATCATGAGGCTACGATGTCGCTCATTTCAAGCTCGCGACGGAGACCCCTGCGCCCGAAGATCGCGCCCTTAAGAGCAATCAAGAGCGAGGTCGAGTTACGCGTCATGCGTGCTGCTGCAGACATTAGTGGGCGCGCACATGCCAAGGTGTGTATACTCACCGCCAACTTTATGGTTGTAACCTCATTTTGCAGACTATGCGATTTACACGTCCAGGCATGAACGAGTCGGCAATCGCAGCTCATTTCGAGTATATATGCGCTTTAGACGGCGCCCAGCGGCCAGCCTATGTGCCCGTCGTTGCTTCTGGGTTCGTCTTTGCCTATACCTTGGTCCTCTATACTGATAGTTTTCAGTGCCAACGCACTCATGATACATTATACATATAATAATATGATTATTGACAACGGAGATCTCTTGCTTATCGATGCAGGTTGCGAGTACAAGTGAGACATGTCTTCCTTCATGGTCTTGAAAGATGCTTACAGTTTACTTGCCTGCAGTGGCTATGCGTCAGATATCAGTACGAATTCCCCACTCAAAGTAAGCGGCATTTCACTAATAAGGTTCTATTAGCACGAACTTATCCTGCTAACGGAACATTTACATCTGCGCAACGCGATCTGTACTCAGCTGTCCTATCTGCACAAAAGGCTCTAGTAGCTATGTGTCACGAAGGAGAGGCTGGCACCATGCTATCACTACATTCGGCCTCATGCCGTTTATTGCGAAGCGAGTTGGCTCAGATTGGTCTCAATGTCAGTACAGAGACACTCTCAAAAGAGCTGTACCCACACTCACTTAGCCATCCTATCGGAATTGGTGAGGCATCCCTTAAACTGAAACGTCGTTTATTGACGTTGTCCTCAGACCTACATGAGTCGTTTACGATTAATCGGAACACAAAGTACGTTGTTCTGTCGCTTTTTTCTGTTTGTTTGAATTGTTTTGCGCATAGATTGCAAGAAGGTATGGTTATCACCATCGAACCTGGCATTTACGTCCCTCCGTCACCTCAATTCCCCAAGCATTTCCACAATATGGGCATACGCATTGAGGTTAGTCGCCCGACTTTTTGTTAACTCGATCAGTCAGTGACTTGTATGATCAGGACGAAGTGGTGATTGGGAAGACCGGTCCAACGGTGTTGTCCGTGGCGGCGCCGAAAGAGGTAGGTGTCCTTCCTGGCGCGCGCGATCTTTCGCTGATTTTCGGTTGATAGATTGCTGATGTTGAAGGAGCCTGTCAAGGCTTGTTGGGACTGGAGCCGTACTAGTCTGACGCATCGTTGGTAATACAGCATTAATGTGACTCGCGTCGCGTTGTTCATAATTGTCTTGACCCTCTGTTGAGTGAAGCCATGCGTACTCGTGCTAATAATCGGGCCCAATATTGCTCGTATTTCGGGCCGGCATCTGCTTGGGCCCGGCCGTGAGCATGGGACTTGGACTGTCAACGCATTCTGATCATCTTCTGTCACCCGGCTTAAGCACTAACTATCATGCTGCAGGATACTGATAGTGCAATACCCAAGATCCAGTGGAAGGACTTCGTTCCCTCTCTTTACAAGACGAGAAAGCCGCCGCAGCCACTTGGAACTGTCTTGATATCGGACCTCGAAAGGAAAGCTAAAGAGAAACTCAAAGACCATCCCGGTGGGTGTTGGTATATGCTTACTCGGCGTACCCTGATGACCTCGTACCCTCAGACTGCTTCGAGTACGCCCGAGGGAATGCTGGCTCAGAGTCTACATTCGACGCGAATATCAAGGCGTTTCAGCGGTACAGGATCATACCGCGTATGATGGTCGATACCACCCACCGCAATCTTGAGGTTGGCGGTTTCCATTTGATCTTGAGAATCAAAGATTGATTACCGCGTGACAGGCGACTATCCTTGGTGTTCGTTATCCGACGCCGCTCGTCATAGGTCCCATCGGAACGCAGGCGCTGTTTACGGAGGAAGGTGAGCTCGCCCCGGCGAGAGCGGGTAGGGTCCTTGGTGTGCCGTTTGTGCTTAGCAGTGTGGCTTCGAGGAGTATCGAGGATGTTGCGGAGGCGAATGGGAATGGGCATAGGTTTTTTCAGCTTTATTGGTATGATGTCGAGCTGTCTAAGGGTTTCCTTGTTGATGACGTTACAGGCCTAAATCAGACGATATCACGTTGTCTCTGCTCAAGAGAGCGAAGGACAACGGATACAGTGCGCTTGTGGTCACACTAGACAACTTCTCGATTGGATGGCGTACGCATGATATTAACGCAAGTATGTGGCTGTCTCTTTCTACGCATATCATTGCCTTATGACGACGATGATCATAGCGTTCGCACCCCCGCTCCACGGATACGGGAACGAAGTCGGACGCTCCGATCCTGTGTTCATGGCAAAGCTTGGACTAAAACCAGTGACGAACCATCGTCCCTCGTTTCCGTACGAGTACAAGAAACTAGACGCGCTGCTGCAGCAGGGCGACGCCCACCAGGCGCACGAGGCGAAGGTTGGTATGGGCTGGGTGGCGGAGGTGTGCTCGGGGCACTACCGGTCCTGGGACGCGTTGAGGCTTTTGAGAGACAATTGGACGGGGCCGATTGTTTTGAAGGGCATTTTGAAAGCTAGTGTAAGCCTTTATATTGATGTCGGTGTCAGAGGGCTGATTGATGTGTAGGATGCGGAGAAGGCGCTGGAGTATGGGATTGATGGGATCGTCGTGTCTAATCACGGTACGCGTCTCCAAACGCGTACATCTGCGTGTAACCTGACAATGTGCAGGAGGGCGTCAAGTCGACGGTGCCATCCCGTCGCTGTACGCTCTAGTCGACATCATGCAATCGCCGAAAGTCGTAGCGGCTCAAAAAGCGGGGACTTTGTCCGTCCTCCTCGACTCGGGCGTACGAACGGGGAGTGATATTATTAAAGCACTCGCCCTAGGGGCGCAGGGTGTTTTCTGTTAGTCGCTACATCCATCTTGCCTACCTCTAGCACTGACACATATTTATTTATGCAGTGGGACGTGCGTACCTCTGGGGCTCCATCATTGCGGGACAGGAGGGAGTGGAGCAGGTGCTGAGACAGACGATGGCGGATCTGGATGTGACGTTAGGGTTGATTGGGTATCAGAGTTTGGACGATGTTCGGGCGATGGGTGGTGAAGTGGTGAAGAAGATTGACTTTTGAAAGGTACATACATCCTATCTGTATTGCTTAGGCGGCGTGCGCCAAGAGTGATATGCTCAAGGAGAGATGACGTTGAGTCTCCATATTCTTATAAATTGATGTTTGCTTTATGTCAACCTTGCCGACGAGTGTTAAACGTTCAGCCAATGTGTGAAGGTGTCGCTGATGGGGTGAGGAAAGACAAAGGCGCACAGGAACTATCCGATATGGTGTAACGGCTAACATTGCCGCCTTTCACAGCCCATTGAATGGAAGGAATCCGCGGCAGCTCGGGGTTCGATTCCCCGTATCGGAACTTTTTGAAGTGTAAAATGCAAAATTCAAATTGTGCAGGCAGCAGAAGACCTAGGGTGGCGCAGTAAACCTCCGGGGGGTGTTAGTAACGGTATTGATACCGACCCCCCCCGGCAGGCCCTGGTTTTGAAACCGTTAGTAACGGTTTAGGGTCGTGGAAATAACCTCGGGAGGTGGTAAATAACCGTTATTTACCTACCCTCCCAGAGGTCCAGGTTATTTACCGGTTAAAAACGGTTATTTACCTGCACGTGATATTTTCACGTGACCTCGCCGCGGCGGCAGCAACCGTCAAGTGTTTTCAGTCTTTCCCCTCCGGATGCCACTTCTTTGGACCCATCAGAGTCAGATAGATTTTAAAGGCAAGAATAGTAAATTTTCTTGCCTCTGAATATAATGCGGACTACCTTTTTCCGTGCGCCACACATCACGTGGATATGTCACGTGCAGGTAAATAACCTACCTCCAACAGCTTTAGGTTACAAACTGGTAAATAACTGGTAATTTACCGGGAAACAACCTCTTGGTACTCTAACCTAGGTTGTTTCCACTACCCTATAACGGTTTCGATACCGGCACGTGTTTTGAGCACGTGATGTGGCGCAGTGGCTCGCCGCCCTCATCCCGCCCTTGTCCCGCCACTCTCAGCTTCTCTTAGCGCCAGCGCGCCGTCACGTGAAGTGATCACGTGCCGGTATCGAAACCTACCTCCCGACCCCCGACAGTTTCAATACCGTATCGATACCGTTAGTAACCGCAGTAAACCCGAGGTGTATCAAAACCAAGGGTTTACTTCACCACCCTAAGAAGACCGAAGTCAATTTTAAATATTTTACTAAGGTTGCGCTAGCTGTAGCTGACGCGCAGTACTGTAGTGTTTCGACCGCAAATTCACATAACGGGTCACGGAGGTCTTTGAAGTGAAGCTATATATACACCATAATGGGTCACGGACCACTTTGGCCAGGCACGAGCCTCCAAGTAAGGAAATTTCAGGTCCCGCCATAGGTGGGACTGTCCAAATAAGGCAATTTAAGGGTCTATCATCAGGAAAAGCACTTTGGCGTCTGGTTGACTTAAGTTTAGATCCCTATGTTCTGGTTGACCCAAGGAGCCTAAGTTGCCAGGGACAACTCGGGATAACTTTAAGCAACTTAAAGATCAGCCTTCTGCAAAAGTTGCTGTAAGTCCTCAAGAGTTAACTCAGGCATCACCCTTCTACTGAAGTTGCTGCAAGTTCTCAAGAGGTAACTTGAGTATGTGCCATATCATTGAAAATTTGAAATAGCTCCAATCAACTTCATGCATTGATGTAATACACAGTTGAACTCCAGTCATCATATTTCAGCTTCAAACTACTTCAATTCAGCAATATAGAGTTAAGTACTTTAGATACATATAGTAATGATGTACGACGAGCTAAGCTGCCGGAGGCCCGCTTCTTCTAATCAATAGTCAAAAGGTATACAGGTTCAACTTTTGGTCGAAGGCATGCTGCTGGTTCAATGCCTCCTGCCACTCCTTGTTAAGTACGAGGTGCTTCCGGGGCTGTCGTACGGTCAGTAGCGGTCTGGGAAGAGCAGAGGAGCCTACAGCACGGATACTGAAGAAGAGGGCAGCACTATCAGAGAGGCTGACGAGCACGCCGCCAAGGACCTTAAGGCCGTCGCTGGTCTTGCTTACAGGTGTGCGCGCGCCATGAGGACCAGATGAGACGTAGTATGCTGCTCGTTGTCAGTACGGCTGCGGCTGGGGAATGAGTGCGACACGAACCAGCTTTCTTCTCGTCAATGGTGAGGTCCTTCCAGCTCTTCTGGTCGAGCACCTCGAGCTGGGCGCGCACGCCGTCCTTCCTCGGCGGTAAATTCGTCCACATCGCCTCGACATTGGATAAGGGAGGTATCTGCTTTCGCGCTTCGGTTTCCGGGATATAATTTCGGGCTCTGATTCCGATGCCGGCTCTTGTAGAGATGGATCATCACGGACTACCTCTTCATGATGCACAGATTCATCGTGTTCGTGGGAGTGTGTTGAACACATAGGATAGACACAGAGCGGCTTTTCCCGGCTGTGATTTTCTACATCAGCTACTGGTGCACAAGTTGATAAAGAAAGACATACGGACGCGGAACTATTACGGACTATCGTAAGTTCAGTGAAGGTGAGTTGTCGTGTTCTGATTTCTCGGCGACAGGGAGGCTCTGCCTCGTCGTGGATTATGAGTTTCCGTAGTTGGTTTGTGGACGTGGATCTGCCGATTTGAAGGAGTTCGTTCGACCTCTGCGTTTAGCTCCGTGCGCTACCAGGTCATCGTCGCTGTCTTCCTCGATTCTGGGTGCTCGTAATCGTCTTCATCCTCAGCGAGTTTCACAGTCGTCCTCCTGCGTGAACGCATCGAGCCCGAAGCTTTTGATCGCGCACTCGTACTGCCCGCCTTCGCTGAATGCCAAATCAGCGTCAGCACCTTGAGCAGCATGAAATGAATAACACTCACAAGAATTGGATAGTCCACCAACTTGTAGCTGACGAAATCACAACATCGCGACATATCATCTCGTGATGTTGGGCGAAACGGGCAAACATATACTTATGATGACCGAGAATATGACATTCACAACGACCAGTAGAGACAGTAGGGCGCGGGGCCTAATCCAGCCTCTTGAAGCCCGTCGCCGTCTTCTCGAAGCGTTGCTGCTCCGTCCTGGAGGCTTACGCGACGTCGCTCGGCGGGAGAGCAGAATGTAACAAAGTCGTCCCCACGGCTGCCGGAAGCCGTTCTCGCGTGTTATCGATCCAAAAGGAAAGAAGACGAAGAAAAGCATCCAGAGAGGACTCAGCAAACCGAGACACTGATATGAGATTTGTCGTTGGAGAGGGTGTCATTGTGGTCCGTGCAGCCTTGCGGGTTGACGCGTCTCGTTGCCGCGAGAGCCGCAGCGTCAAGTCCTGAGTCGTCGTACGCTGCCTCGCCGGGGCTTACGCGTCAATTAAAAGGAAAAAAGTAAGAAGAAATACGCACAGATTGAGGCTGGATGCGTCCGCGACGCCTTGCAGCCCGAAATCCGACTCATTGCCTCGTTGGAGGCACCAACATGACGGCGCGGGGGCTAATCCAGCCTCTTGAAGCCCGTCATCATTTTCCTGAAGCGCTGCTGCTCCGTCCCGGAGGCTTACGCGACGGCGTCGCTCACTGGAAGAGCAGAACGCAAGCTAGTGCTGCCGAGAGCCGTTCTCGCATATCAAACATCGCCGCTTCGGGTCAAGGCCAATGGCAGGAATGGACGACGAGAGCCTAGTATACATAAATGAGAATTAATTCAAAGAGAAAATAAATCAAACAATACACACCTTTGGCGCTGGACGCGTCCGCGGCGCTGTCCAGCTTACCCACTCGTTGGAGACATGGAGGTCCCGGAGGCTTACGCGTTCGCGAATGGTGAAGAGTCATCCTCGACGGCCGTGCAAACGAGAGAGAAGGGTCCGGAGAGAGGGCCAGATGGCAGCACCTGCATTGAGGTGGTCGTGGTGAGAGAGAGAAATGATGATCGAGTGCAGATCAGTACTCCCTCCTTGCTCCTACCTGCAACGGCTCTAGGACAACCTGCTCTCCGCTACATTCATTTCGTGTCTTGCTATCATTAAAGAGTTTGATGCTTCGCTTAGTTTTGCTTAAGTCACCGTGGTCTTGGAATCTGCTGCGAGTCCTTCCTGATTTCGCGATTGCGCTGTTGGCAACGTTCTCGTGCTCCTCTTCGCTAAGGCGACCTTTCGACGACACTGCGCTGTGAACGTGGATGCAGCAGGCCCTCGGATTGAGCCAGATATGTTGCTGGTGCGTGTGGTAGGTTTGTACTGTGTCTATTTTGCTCCCTATATGGGGAACTCCCCATGTAACACAGCTTGCCTCCAGTTGTGGGCCTACCTCTAGGACCTCTATGGAAGGCCCGCGCTATCCTCTGGGCTCCACATTGTGTTGTCCTCGATAGGCAGCGAGCGGATTCGGACACAGACCACGACCACGACTTTGACGAATTCGAGAGCATCTCTTCGTCGCATTCCGGTCACAAACGTAAACGACGAAAGGTGAGTACAAACTTCGTATTACTCCAGTCTAATCTAACACCGTTCACAGCACTTGCGTCGAACTACCGACAGCTTTTCATGCGATTTGGTACCGCTCTTTTTCTATTCGGTAACCTCATCGATCAAGATTCATGTCTTGCTCTTCCTGGCGAGCCAGAATCCCCAATTTCATACTGGCTTGCGGCACTCGACGTCGAAATGTGTTGCGGCCTTCTGTGCTGATGAACAGCCGTGGCTCGTCATTGTGCTTCGCCGTCCAGCATCACTCGGCGTATGCTTCTCTCTAAAGCGACGCCCAACAATCTCATGGTGCAGTTCTCTCGCGGTATCTTCCACATGCCCACCCGCAGCATGCCCAGCATCCTCATTCCTCTGTGGTCGTGACCATGAAAGCATCCACATCTTCGTTCGTGGCCTTCAGCCGTCCTAAAGAGGTGTACACTATCGAGGTGACAATCCTTACATACCATGTAGGAAGACCAGTGACATTTTTGACAGCCGACTTTGAGTAGGGCCTTCGGCTGTCAGACTACCCTCCAGCATTATTTTTTATTTGCGAGTGGATTTAGAAAATCCGTTCAAGTCCTTTTGCCTGGCAGGTGGCCGAAATGATCACGTGTATGTTGGCTTACATTCGATCGCAGTTTCAAAGTCCGATCACGCGCTCTCTTCCTCTTCCCCCCAACTTCCCCCACGACAGCACGACACGAGCGAGCAGCCATAGCGGTAAGTCTTTCCTCGTATATTCACAACCTCCTGATATTTTACAACGACTCGTGAGGCCGCTGACAGGCGCTGGCAGGTGTGTCTGTGACCGGTATCTGCCCTTTACTGACCGCACTTAGGATACGAGACGACGGACACTAAACTCTCTTACGCTTACTCCCTGCATCGCCTTGTGGACGCCGCGTAAGCCCTAGTCAAGAAGGCAGCATATTGTTGATTTAACCGTACTGTTAACCTGAGATAGATCAACGTCAAGCGCTCCGCGGCGACATGGAGAAAAGTTTTACAAGAGCGATGGCTGGAGGAATGTAGGCTGCACCGTCTGCAGGCGGGCAGCACTACGTGGTGTGTTCTCATTTCCGCTTCAATTCCTCTAACATTAAATAACCGTATCAGATTTTTTCGGTGCTACCACGACCACGCCATGATACCCAAGCGTGGGCCCATGGAGAGCCAGGCCGACCTTGAGCAGGGCTTTGTGGGCCCATTGCTTGGGAGATGGCGTCGTCACAGGTTGAACTGCAACCCTTGGGACAGCCCCAGCCTTCTGCACCGCCATCATTTCTATCACCACGATATCTTCGCCCCAACTTAACCCATTGCCAAACTCCGCCGTGCCACGTAGATGTTACGTTGTTGGGTTCCTATTTGATTGGACTGACCCTCGCCCTCGACCTCAACTACGACTTGACGACAGCGACTACAACCTCGACAACAGCGACCATGATTTGACAGAAGTGCTTGTTGGTTGTCGACCACGTGATCCGCCAGCCTACAAGGCGGGATCGATCGGATGCTTTCCCTTAGTCTTTTCCACTACGACTAAGGGTAAGCATCCGCATCATTATGTACCGGCGATATCAGGCTGATAGATAGCACAGGCGTGTATTGACAGTCCGTATCGTCTAGGTACAATAATAGTCTTTTCCACTACGACTAAGGGCGTGTATTGACAGTCCGTATCGTCTAGGTTCTAACAGGTTATGGGCCTTTGAACCCTTCCTGACGTTACGAGACCTCGAACACGCCATTTTCGGACGTTTTTACCGTCCCGCCTAACATATTTTCACGCATACACGCGTCTTTTCAACCCTGCAATGCCTGCCAAAACGAAGCCCGCCCCGGAACCCTCCACCCGACCTCTCAGACCCTCTGTCGCGCCGAGCACGTCGCTCATCGACATGGACGATGAAGCCACGCCTCCTGCCACTGGTGGAACGTCATTCGAAGAGAGGCTGCTGGAGCAGCAGGCACGGATGATGGAAAACGAGGCCCGGATGATGGACCTGTTCGAGAAGGTTCTCTCGGGACGTAACCCATCGCCCCGACCATCAACCCCTCCTTCACCGTCCCTTGAAGCGACCCGCTATGACCGCACACATCCCCGCATCAAGCAAGTGTCAATCGCCGTTTCATCATGGCCCGCAGGCAAACCCGCGCTCGACCTCGCCGAGTCCAATTTCACGCGCTGGTCCGATACCTTACGCAATGTTCTCACCGTCTCCCAACCACTCATATACCACATCGAACCCGACACCAAGGGCATATACGACGAACCTGATGCTATTCTGGAGCCCCGCGCGTACGGAAATTGGGTCCAGAATGACGCCGCGGTTGTCGCTTTCATCAAACTTCAGATGGTGCCGGAGGAGGAGGCAGTCTACAAGGATATCACGACCGCCAAGTCACTGTGGGCCGCGATTACCGCGCGTCACCTCCAACGTGGTGTCGTGGCACAGATTACGCTAATTCGGCAACTTCTTTCTTACAACCTCGCGCCGGACGACGATCTCTCCACAAAAATCCACGAGATGGCAGAGGTGAACAAGAGACTGTGGGAGATGGGCAAACCCACGGAGGACGACTTTCTCTGTGTCGCGCTAATCCGAGCCATGGGCACTCACTATCCGATCCTCCGATCTCGCGTTATGGAGAACCTTGCACGGGCTACGGCGGAGGCACCGTACACGTCGGCGGACATACGAAAACTCTTCGAACTCGAGGCAGCCGTCAAGAAGGACGACGCTCTCGACACAGCCATGATTACCTCCACACAGACACGTGAGACGTGCGGCAACTGTGGCGGGTTGGGGCACGGAAAACGCTGGTGCGTGAGGAAGGGTGGAGGCATGGAAGGGAAGACCATTGCCGAGGCGCGTGAAGCGAAAGCCGCATGGCGCCGCGAGAAGGAGGGCAACAAGTCCAAGAGTAGCGAGAAGCACGACAAGAAGAGCGAGAAGAAGAAGGACAGCACGGCCAACGTTGCAGACACGAACGTCGTGGATTCGAACACCGATTTCTGTGGCCTGTCGACGGACATACTACAGGATATTTACACCGACGGAGTACGCGACACCATGGTTCCTGGAGATTTCGACGAACTCTTCATGCTGGGGATTGTGGAAGAGCCCAGAGCGACGGTAGACTGGAAAACCAACTGTAGAGCTCTTGGCGACGACGCGTACAGTGTTGCATTGGATGGCTCCCTCAACCCAATCCCTCTCTCTGCATCTCCCTGGCTAGCTGACTCCGGCGCCTCTGTTCACGTCACTATGGATAAGACAGACTTCCAACACCTACGCCCGCTGATTACGCCAAGGAAGGTTCGCGGCGTCGGAGGGACTTCCATCGAGGCGCGCGGTATCGGGAGTGTCGTCGTGAAGCTGGATCGCACAGGTACCGAACTCACGCTCAACAATGTCCTCTGGATCCCTGAATCTGCTGTCCGTCTTGTCTCCATTGCAACGATATCCGACGACCTCCAGTGCGAGAGCCGCTTCTCATCAACGTCTATTACCATTATCGCTAATCGCGGCCGCGGCCGCGTACTCGCTACAGGCACTCGCATCCCTTCTCGAAAGCTCTACAAACTCGAATGCACCAAGCTCGCTCCTGCTATTGATTCCGCTCTCGTGTCCGTTACCCCAACTGCTGATATAGGTGTCTGGCATCGCCGCCTTGGTCACCCCAATGTCCCAGCCATCCTCCACATGGCGCGCCACGCTTCCGCGTCTGGTATGCCCATCAATCTCTCTACGCTGCCCCCCGTTTGCTCATCATGCATCCTTGGGAAACAGCCGCAGTCATCAGTACCGAAGGTACGGGAGGGCCCCAGAGCGACGGAGAGATTGGAGGTGGTGGCGGTTGACCTGACCGGTCCAGAAGATGTTGTGTCCGCCTCTGGCAACAAATACCTAATGTCCATCGTCGACGAAGCCACATGTTTCCCATGGGCTGTACCATTGCCATCCAAATCAAGCGCTTTTGAACGTCTACGTGTGTGGGAACTACGAGTGGAACAGCAGACTGGCCAACGTCCGAAGAAGTATCGATTCGACAATGGCGAACTACGCTCAGACGCTATGACCCAGTGGTGCGAATCCAGAGGGATCGACTTCGAATTCACAGCTCCTTACACCAGTGCACACAACGGACAATGTGAACGTACCCATCGGACAGTCATGAACAAGGCACGCACAATGCGCATCGCGGCGGACCTACCTCCAAATAGATGGGACGAGTTCTGTGTTACAGCGGCGTACCTCACAGCACGGACACCAGCAGTCGGTGCGAAATTCAAGACACCATTCGAAGCATGGTACGGACGGAAGCCGGACCTCGCACATCTTCGCGAGATTGGATGCCGCGCGTTTGTCCTCATCCCTTCAAGAAATCCAAAAATCTACCAGAGGTCCATCGAGTGTGTACTTATCGGATATTCACAGAGAGCGAAAGCGTACCGATGCTACCACCGAGCGACTCACAAAGTCATTGAATCCTTCCACGTCAAATTCGTCGAATCACATCAAGACGTACATCGAGCTTTCAAACCGAACACCACCATCGAATCTCCCAGTGTCGGCGACCCCGAAATCCCACCAATCCCCGAACCATCTACAACACCCCCACCATCCTCACCATCAGATATCTCAAGAATCCCAACAACGTCCTTACATCCCTCATCAAACACGAACATACCTGACAGTACGATAGACGCGGGCCCAGAAACACCGTCATTGAAGAATCTGGGTACCGACGGTAGAATAGAGGAGGAGCCGGAAACACCGTCATCGAAGAATCCGAGCTCCCCAGTAGAAGAGGCCCCGGAAACACCGTCATTGAAGAATCCGGAGACCTCGGATAGATTACCACGAAGGTCCCCACGGCTATTGCAGGAGGTTAGGGAGTCAATAGAGGCGAAGAAGGAACGGAAGCAGGCGGCGAAGGACAGACGACAGACGAGGATAGAGTTGCGAGCAGCGTTACAGGACGAAGGGTTGGATGTTGATTTCCTTGATGACGACGACCCGTTTGACGAGCTGATTGATGATTTACTCATGGCGTCAGAACAGGAGGACCGCGCGATGGACGAACCACCCAACCTGAAAGCAGCGCTAGATTCCGAGGACGCAGACAAATGGGTAACTGCGATCCAGGAGGAGCTGAAGGGTCTTGCCGATATGGGTGTATACAAACTCGTCCCGCGCAGCAACATACCAGCTGGTCGAAAAGTCCTGCGCTCGAAATGGGTACTCCTCAGGAAGCGGAACGAGCTCGGCGAAATCAACAGATGGAAGGCTAGACTTGTGGTCAGAGGTTTCGAACAGGTCTTCGGACGCGACTACGAACGCACCGCCTCACCAACAGCACGCACAGAGTCTTTCCGTATCCTCGCCCATCTCGCTGGCTATCACGACTGGGATATGCAACAGTTCGACGTCAAGCAAGCCTACCTGCACGGACTTCTTAATGAGGAGGAGACTCAGTGGATCGAGCAACCAGAGGGTTTCGCGGTGGAAGGAAAAGAGGACTGGGTGTGGGAGTTACAGAAGGGACTTTACGGGCTGAAGCAAGGAGGGAGGATCTGGAACAAGACGTTGAACGAAGCGATGGTAGGATGGGGGTTCAAGCGATTACACAGCGAGTGGTGCGTCTATTACAGGAAGACGGAAACGGGGATCGTTATCTGTGCCGTGCACGTGGATGACTTCCTATCCATCGCGTCTTCCAGGGAGGAGAACGACCGCTTCCTAGCCGAACTCCGCACACGTTGGCAACTGTCTGTTGAGGACGCGAGATTCATAGTCGGCATCGCTATCGAACGTGACCGCGCACAGCGACTCGTGTACTTGTCCCAGACCGCACTCATCGACAAAATCCTCCATCGTTACCTATCACCCGACGCAAACCCAAAACTCATCCCTATGGATCCCGACCTCAAGCTGAGACGCCCATCGAAACTATCCACTCCAGATGCCGAGGACTGCCCATACCGTAACCTAGTCGGCGGCCTGATGTATGTCGCGATCGGCACACGACCCGACATCTCTTTCGCAGTATCCAAACTCGCAGGATTCCTCGACTGTTATCGCAGCGAGCACTGGCGGGCGGCACTCGACGTGGTGAGGTACCTGAAGGGGACGCGAACCCTCCGTCTGCGACTTGGTGGCACCCAGAACTCCCTAATCGGCTTTACCGACTCATCATACGCCGACTGTTTGGACACACTGCGCTCAACGATGGGATACACATTCAATCTGGGAAGTGGCGCTGTCTCCTGGGCATCGCGCAAGCAGAAAGTGGTGGTAACCTCAACAACCGAATCAGAATATATCGCGACGAGCGAAGCATGCAAGGAAGCAGTATGGCTTCGACAGTTATTTGGAGAACTAGAGATGTTGAAGAAGAAGGAGGCGACACCACTTCTCTGCGACAACAATGGCGCTACGTGCCTCGCATACGATCCCGCTTTCCATGCCCGCGTCAAACATCTCGACATCCGCTATCACTACGTCCGGGAACGCGTCTTCGAAGGCGATGTCACTGTCAACCGTGTCGCGACCGTGGACAACGTCGCGGATATCTTCACGAAAGCGCTAGCACGGCAGAAGTTCACGACATTCAGAGATATGCTTGGAGTGGTATAGTGTCTCGGGCGAGGAGGAGTGTGGCTTTCGGATGCACTTTGGCTCGAGGAGGAGTGTTGGTTGTCGACCACGTGATCCGCCAGCCTACAAGGCGGGATCGATCGGATGCTTTCCCTTAGTCTTTTCCACTACGACTAAGGGTAAGCATCCGCATCATTATGTACCGGCGATATCAGGCTGATAGATAGCACAGGCGTGTATTGACAGTTCGTATCGTCTAGGTACAATAATAGTCTTTTCCACTACGACTAAGGGCGTGTATTGACAGTCCGTATCGTCTAGGTTCTAACAGTGCTGTGATTCTATGCGACGGTCACTCGAGAAGGATGACCAGACACAACAGCAACGACCACGACCGCGAACTGGACTACGACTACGACCGGACCCAACAACAACCACGACGCAGCCCCGACTCAACGACCACAACCTCGACCACGACTGCGAACTCGAACTGGACTATGACTACGACCACGACTGCAACCCCAACTATGACTATGACTGCGACTACGACTGCGACCTCGACTACTACCACGACCTCGACTACGACCTCGACTACGACCTCGACTCGACCTCGACTACAACCTCGACTCGACCTCGACTACGACCGCGCGATCCTCGACTACGACTGTGCAATGGACTACGACTATGACTGCGACCTTGAGTACAACCACAACCATGACCTAAACTACAACCACAACCTCAGTCATGATCTGCCGACAACGACGAGGACCCAACAATGACCACGAGGATCCCAATGACATCAACGAGGCATTGACAATAAGAACAAGTACCTGATGACCACGAGAACCCATAGAGCATATATAGTCTTCTGTATGCAAGTTGAGATTCGTACCTCTGTGTAAATGTATTGGTGCTGCATATTCAATCAATTGGTTTATGATATTTTCTTGCTGAGATGATAGGACTGTATTTGGTTTCACAACTGCTTGATTGCTTTAGGCTGCTTAATATGTTAGTTTGATAACTACAGTTGATTTAAAGGTGACTTAGGATAATTGAAGCTAACTTCATGGTGATCTAGGTTGACTTGTAGTTATCAAAAGTTGATCAGAGTTGACTTGAAGTTAACTTAGGAATGCAAGCAGGTGTAGACTGTGTCCTGAGTTAATTTGGCTGAATTGAAGACTTCTACGCTCTAGGTTAACCAGATTCCCTCTGGTTAACCATAGTGAACCTAGGCCCAAGACCCATATTCCTGAAGATGAAGCTGTTCGCTGTAACTTCAGACCATAATGGGTCACAGGCTGTGAAGTTATGGTTGAAACACTACAGTATCTTGCCTGAGGCGAACAATATGACCTTATTTTGGGCTGTGTTTAATGTTATCAACGCCTAGAATTTCGTAACGTTAATACACCCGCCCACATGAGCATGTGGCGTATTTTTTCGGTCCGAAACAATTTTTTTCTTCTCAGCCCCCCAGAAGCCTCTCCAACTTATTAACTGGTTAAATGAATACATAATGAATATAGGCGGTCTTCCGAATCACTTCCACTACTACGACTCGTCACTTCCGGCGAGACGACAATTAAACAGCCACTGGCACCACAAAATAATGGCTTACTTACAGACAGATCCACGCCCTCAGAAACACAATTTCAACTCTGGCGGTAGCTCATCAGTCTGGTGCTTGGCCCATGGTGAGTCTAGAAAGTCCCGCAACGTCCCGATCTTGGTCTTTGCATACATGACCTCCACCTCATCGTTGACGGTCCCCAGCGTATCCGCAGCCGACAGATTGCCCTTCTTCTCCAGTCTAAGGAGCTCTTGCTGGAGCTCGTACAACCGCTGATGAATCTGCATCTGCCGATCCGTGAATGGCGAGACGTTCAGACTCGTGATTGTAGACGGGGCGATGATGGACCGGCGTATGGTATCCGCCGCCGTGTGGGTATCGTAGATGGAAGGGTATGTGGGCGGTGGCGGGCTTGGTCGTTTCAGGTATCCATAAGGATCCGCCGAGATGATGGATGGCGTGTGGACGGTCATGGGCGGCGAGCCCATGTACTTTTCCGTCATGTACTGCCTGAAGGAGGACGGCGAATACGAGTCTCGCACCATGCGCTGCGGCCGGAAGGCGCGTCTGCGCCGGCGGCGGATGGAGACATAGCCAAGGATGCCAACGATCGAAAGGAAGGTTAGAACACCAAACACGATCCCGATTATGGTTCCGGTGTTATTCCTTTTTTGCTGTATCAGACATCACATCGCTAATGCGCAGAGAACATACCCAGAAGTCGCGAGTGAAGTAGTGCCGGAATGGTCATCGTCCTTCTGGTGATGGCCATTATTGTTGCCTTTATTGCCACCACCACTTCCTCCTCCTCCTCCTCCATCATTGTTATCCTTGCCAGAGAAGGTCGAGTTTTTCCCGACTTGGATCACGTTGCTTCTCGCAAGCGCATTCTCCAGTGTTGGATTGCTAAGCCGTTCGTCAGAAATCGCGCCACTCTGACAAATTGAGGAAAATATACTTGGTGTTGTCAACCGCCACAACTTGGTATCGCCTAGGAGAATGGTCAATAAGCACGCGAGGAGAAGCTAATCTAGTGACTGACATGGGGAAAAAGAAAACTATGAATGTCGAGGTATTTGCATTGAAGGAATCCACTGGGAAGACGGGCTGGGCAAACTCCCCCGCATCCAGCTGGTATTTCTTGAGAAACAATTGTCCGGGATCGCCAGGCTCATGAATAAGCGTAACATTCGTGTCGGCCCCCTGCGTTGTTGTATTGGCCACAACAATCTGCAAACAAGTCGACCATGGTAGCCAGACCCTGTAAGCCGAGCTATCGTGAGAGGCCGTACGTCGTAATTCAGTGGCCGACGTACAAAAGTGCGAATAAACCACCCAGAACAATCATAGCCAGCCTGAGGATTCAGGAAACGAAGAAAAAAAGACCGTGGAGGAGAGAAAGGAGCAGGGTGGGAAGGAGAGATATCGCGTCGTCTCCCGTTTAGTCTTTAGATCTGCCATTGACACTGATTGAAGGTGGAGGTAAGATGCAACTATCAGTGAAACACCGGCAACTGACAGCTCACATCATAAACGCCGCTAAAATGGCGGGATGGAGATCTCACCTCACCCGCCAAGCTGATGTATACAGCCATATTCGTGGATGCAGTGTTCTCGGATGATGCAGAAATGCGGTAGCGATCGCGTGTCCTGTCAAAGCGCTCTTCTCCTCACGGATACGTCTTGAAACTATACAATTTTGTTGGCGGGTGACGAGATCAACGCATGAACCCAAGAGATTACAGCAGTTGTGGGTACCATTTTGCCCTGGTCTCACACGGAGACAACGGGAAAGCAACCGATGCATAGCCCTGTCGCTGCACGGATCCGAAGTCAGCTGTCGAGATGTTGTAACGTATTCTCCTTCAATATATGGTCCACGAAGAGATAGTCTTTTGTCCTTGTCCTTGTCCTCACTATCTACGTCGTCGTCGTCATTCCGCTTGTCCCTATCCTTATCGCCGTCTTCCGAGTTAGACTGATCAAGTCTGCGCTCGTAGATACGTTGTTTGAAGCTCCGAGTTCATAAGCAGCCTCTGCCTGAACCCTCTCAGACTCCTGAGATGCAGTTGCATATTCCGGAGGTGGCAACCTGTTATTGTTCGAATGAAGCGAAGGCGCGTGCTCCCTTGTGATCATCTCGATGAAAGGCTCCGATAACTCTGTTCGTGAGGGTTGAGCAACCCCTCTACGACTCCATACACTTGCATACTCTGGGAGGGAAGTGTTGTTTGAGTAAAGTGAGCCCGAACGATAACGATTCCTCGTGATCTCGACAACTGGGGGCTCTGTTGACCCATGGACCGAACTTCCCTGGAGATAACATGGTCGTTATATCGTTGATGACATTGTGGGACTACTTACTGGGCTCAGTGGCAGATCGTGACTCATCTGCGATGCAGACAATTCAGGTCGAAAATTTGGCATATGGCCAGAAGAACGTTCATCTATGTTTTGAGGAACAGCTTGACACGCTACGCGAGCAGCGTTCTGGTGGAGGCGGCGGCGGACGAATATATAGATGAGCACGCCAGCGAGGGACACTGTGGCTAGACCCAAAATAATGATCCCAGCTATGAGTGTGTTAATTCTTTTCGTGATATCAGACATCACATCGCTAGTGCACGGATGAAAACACACCCAGAAGTGGTCCGCGACGTCGAAGTGGTCCCAGACGTCTGAATTGGAGAACCACCGTTATCGTCACTGGCAGTGGCACCACTACCATGAAGACTTGAATCATCATCATCATCATTGCCAGAGAAGGTCGTGTTCTTCCCGACTTGGATCACGTTGCTTCTCGCAAGCGCATTCTCCAGTGTTGGATTGCTAAGCCGTTCGTCAGAAATCGCGCCACTCTGACAAATTGAGGGAAATATACTTGGTGTCGTCAACCGCCACAACTTGGTATCGCCTAGGAGAATGGTCAATAAGCACGCGAGGAAGCTAGTATAGTGACTGACATGGGGGAAAAGAAAAAAACTATGAATATCGAGGTATTTGCATTGAAGGAATCCACTGGGAAGACGGCTTGGGCAAACTCCCCCGCATCCAGCTTGTATTTCTGGAAAAACAATTGTTCGGGATCGCCAGGCTCATAGATAAGCGTAACATTCGTGTCGGCCCCCTGCGTTGTAGTATTGGGCGCGTGGATTTGCACACAAGACGATGATGGTAGCCAGACCCTGCAGTCGAGCTGTCGTGAGAGGCTGTAGCCTTAGGTCGTAATTCAGTGGCCGACGTACAAAAGTGCGAATAAACCAAGAATAATCATAGCCAGCCTGAGGATTCAGGAAACGAAATTGAAGAACACGAAAGAAAGGATGGGCAGAAGAGATATCGCGTCACCTCCTGTTTCGTTCTTGGATTCTTCACCAACAAGATGTCTGTGAGAGGCAACGATCATTGTTCTCATGCCGGCAACAGGGAGCGAACATCCTAAAGAGTTGGGTGTATCCGGCACCATTGAAACGAGAAGCTTGCCGCACGGCCATGCAAACATCAACTCACGCGCATGACAACATATGTTGGGAGAGAACCACAGGAAAACTCTGATCATCCTCCCGCGTCGACTCGCACTGTCCCGGTCTTGAGATACTACAGCTTTGAGATGGAGATCAGGTTCATTACAATGGCGGTTGTGGCAACTTCCTCGAACCTCCGACTACTATATCTGCATCAAATCATGTCCAGCACCAGATAATTCAGACACACCGTTGTAATGAGGAGCAAAGCCGAGTCCCATCCCTAACAAAGTGGTTCCCCAAGGCAGGATGGTACGAGCAAGAACAACAAGCCTCACTAGCAGCGGCCAGTTAAGCCTCAATCGAGATCCATCGATATCATTGTCAAGATGCACATGCGACCAATCTGCCATTGTCGCGAACTCTTACTTGACGCGTAAGTGATGATCGTGTGCGCACTGAATGTGTGCGAAAAGTCGTTTCGAGGTAGAATTTCGGGTTGAGAAGAGCGAGCGTAACACCCAAGATAACTGGAAAAGTGTATCCTGTTATCATCGTGATGCGTCAACGAGGAGGCATCCACTGCGGCGAGGCTTCAACATCACGGACGAGTTGCATCATCGTTGAAGTGCGGTGTGATGGCTCCAGACTCTATGGTTTCCTGTCACATTCTTTCATGAATCTGTGATTTAGTAAGTATGATGAAATGCAACAAAAGATTGAGAAGGTACCGGTGCAGAAGTTCCCCCGTGTGCTTGATCCAGGCGGCTTGCGTGCTCGTAACAAGAGAACAGATAAAGCGAAAATAGTCTTTATTCAGTAAAAATCTGTCCTAACGAGACCTTCGATGCAGACGTCCTTACAAAGTGTGCCGTCTCTACCTACCTACCGACTCGACATGGCACGCACGTCAATTTCGTCACGCTCAACAGTCTGTACGGAGACGTAATCAGGCGGGTAGGGATCCGCAAAGCGAAATGGGTGGTGAACATGCATCGGCAACTGGACGACTTCGATGGCGGGTGTGGCATCACAGCAAGAATCTCGATGACTGATCTCAGTCTGGGGCGAGCGCATCTGTCAAGAGATAAGCCCGATCAGCTGCTATAGTGGCCCCAGCACGCATTACCTGTGCGGATGAGCCATGAGAAGTATGAGAATGTGGCGTGTTCTCTGCCGGTAAACGATTGGGCTGGCCAACAAAGAATCGACTCCCCGAGTCGGCGTAGATGGTGCGTGTCGTCCCATTACTCGGGGACCGATATGGGTGTCTTCCCAACGCCATTGCCTGTACTTTGCCTTGAGAATCGGAAGGGGGTCATAGGGTATGGATTTTACCTCTCTCCATGTTCGCTTCCCTCGCGAAAGGAGAGCCTCTTGATCAAGATTGGTGATGTTGTCGTTAAAGGGGTGTGATGTTCGCAGATCAAACGGTGTTATATTCTTGTCATCGCGCTGTCGTTCGGTGGCTATTATAAATCTCGTTAGCAAGCGAACATATTCGAGAAGAAATAGCTTACAGTGACTCGCATCCCTTCGACGAATCAAACAATACACCAGTAGGCCGAGGAGAACCCAGAATGCTGAGACGCCAAAAATCAAACCGACAATTACAGCGGTGTTTAGATGATTTGAGCTGGAGGGACATTCGTTGAGATGGCGGAGCAACAAGTATACATGAACGCTGACCTTCTGCTACCTCGGTGGTCAGAGTCATTATTACCATCCCCCATATCAAGCGACCTAGAAATGAGGTGAAACAAATGCTATACAGTCACCGAGACTGCTTACGCCGTCGCGGAGGCAGAAGCTTGCGGGATTGAGCTTGTAAGACCGTCTGTAAAGCCGTGGTCACCGCGATGTCTCCCGTGGCTACCCCAGCCGTCCTGGTCATCATCGTCTAAGACTTGAATTTCTAGACTTCTGGCAAGAGCGTCCGTGAGAGTCCAATATCTGGTCACCTAGAGATTGAGATAGACAGAGCGGTGTCAAGAAGGCACTCACTGAGGATCGGTGACAGCAACGACAACATAATTTCTAGCAACGTGAACTCAGTTTGATGTTAGATGGACACAAATGTCGCGCTTACTGTACCGTTGGGAACGTCATGTTTACCAAGACGGTGGAGGTTGAGAAAGCGACAGGGAATAGCACAGATTCGTTGAACTCATTGTCATCGACATCGAATTCCTTCAGAAAGATGTCCGTTGCATTGTCTGAATTCTCGAAAATGACCGTGACACTTGTCGAAACGTCCACAGTAGTGTTGGATGGCACCAAAATGTGAATGGAAAATGCCACTGGTAGCCAGACCCTGTGTGCTCAGGATTAGCCCAAATGAATTGTTCCAGAGGAGACTAGACGAACAGTATAACGAGTGGCACCATGTTTCCGACGTGGACGCCGGTATCTGAGGCGAGAGATAAGAAAGAAAGAAGATGCAGCCTGACTGTCTGAACATACAAGTCGGTTTTATAGCTTCGGAACGGATCGATGGAAGATACATACGTTTTAATCAAACCTGACGGCACTGTAGTGACACGCTCATACAGTCCCAGTTTGACTGATGAGCACTACAGATCCCCAGCGCTAACATAGGGTCTATATACAATAAGAAGGATGGACGACGCCGATACCCTAGGAAGGTAGCATGTGGCGAAAAGACTTACTCAGGACATATGAGACTAGAGCGCCGAAGCACCAAAGTACTGGGGCGGGAAACGAAGCGAGATTTTAGAATTCAGAAGATCATCAGCCGGAGCGTGAGAGACTGGTGCAGAGTTCGCGTCGCCGTTTGTGCTGGAAGGTTGTAGCAACGTCGAATCTTTGATTGGCAGTCATTCACATTCAATCTCGTCTGAAGCAAGCCTTTTAGCCGAAGTGAGTGTTGGAAAGACACAAGCCCGACCTGCGGACCGTTTCAGGCGCGTCCGCAAGAGCTGAGGCATACCGTGGTGAGCGTACGAAGGAGAAGGTGAACCGTGAGTACTTGAGTCCGTGCCGAATAATTAGCACTCGGCTCAAGCCGGCGGACCTTCAAATTTTAAACGCCGGCAACTTGAGAGAGCCCGAGTTTGCTCCCTCCTATTGCGCTGGCTCCTCAGCCGTATCTCCAGCTGGAAGCGCCCTCCGGGCCCCTCCCCCAAACAAATACATGGTTCACCGCAATGCTTAGTACCGTTCAGCCGACATCGTTGCAAATGACTCGCAAGATATTAATGTATTGAACTCCCATCATCCGTCGTCATGATCCTACGGACCGCTCTCAACTTTCGACTTGTGTTCCGAGTACTCAGGCTGTGGCGCGCTTTCGGCGCTTCTCCCATGTTGATTTCTATGGAAAGACAGTGTCCGATCATGATGAAGCTTACACATCACAGCGACTCCATGGGGAGTCAGTACCTAGGACTACAGGTCCTCCGAGCTGTTAATCCATTTAGATGGCGCCCTGTTCGAACGCGTATCCTCATCCTGTGCCAGCTCAAACGACCATTCACACAATACAATACATATCATTTTGTGCAGGAAACAAAGGAACTTCAGAACAATAGTTTCGTATACTAATTTGCGCCGCGGAAGTAGTCATCTGCCTTATAGTACGCCCCGTGTACATACGCGCCAGTAGCTACAGACACGATGTCAGCTGTACAGCACTTGGAAGATCGGAGAATACAACGTACCAGCGAGGGTGCAAGGACAATTGATCATCATCACAGGAACCGCAACCACCCTCGGTGCTGTCGGGTACTGTCCAAACCCCATGCCAGTGCCGCATACATGACAAGTGGTTGGCGGCGGAGGAGGAGGAGGAGGAGGAGGGAGGACATGTACTGTAACTGAGCTTCGTGGTGCTGACGTCGGGGAATAGTAGTTCTGGGGAGGGGAAAGTGCGAGCTGTGTAGGCCGTGGGTTGTATACGTAGTCGTTGGCCCGCACCATAGGACCGTACGGGTATGTAGCAGCGGGCGATGGGTTTCCACGATAGCACGTCAACGCGTTGTGAGCAACCGGACCGTAGACATGAGATGGCGGGCTGCCCACTGAGGAACCGCGCTGAGAGATGCTGTCGCTAGGATAAATGGGTGGAATCACGCCGCGCACTCCAGATCCTTGATTTGACGCGATGGATCCGCGGCGCGCCCCACTTCCACTCAATGATACAGAAGCGGGGACAACTACAACTCCACCGTGATGACTGACTGGGTGATGAACACTATACGTTCGATGTGGCACGCGAACCGATGAGTGTCGTGAGCCTCCAGTATGTGAGTGGTGCGCAGATCGCCCGTCATGAGAGCTATGATAAGATGCTGGAGCTATGGCCAGCCGAGGAAGATAGAGGCTCATGACAGTGGGCGGAGCAGCGACTTGATCTACAACGCTGTGTGCCAACTTATAAGTAGGCCATACCAGGAGAAGGAAGCGAACCTGAGGCTGTACATCGAAAATGGGCAAAGAGTGAACTCCGTGAAAGGTGCCGTGCGTCTTCCTGTCCTTTCCTCTCCGTATTCAGGGGCACGCTGAGGTCAATGGTTTGATCCTGAATGGTAGGCACACAAATGACCATTGCGCCGAGTCAGGTGAAGAGCCATAGTCACCAAAGCATTTCTTGCTCAAGCAGGGACAAGACAGCAGAAAGGGCTTTCCAGCTAATTGCAAATCGATAGGCCGCTCCTGCTCAGAGAACGCCGGCGTTACTGCATCGTCGACTGCCAGTCGACTGCCAGTCGACTGCCGCCGACTGCACCTGCAGTACTGTTCGACTGCAGCTGCAGAACGACTGCCAGCTGGGCCCTGGGCCAGGCTGCGACTGCGGCCGACATGTCCCGGAATGTACGTGAAGGGTTATTGGACTACTCTTAAAGGGGTGTTCCAATGATCCTTTAGAGCCAGCCTGCGACTGCCGCCGACATCTCCCGGAATGTACGTGAAGGGTTATTGGACTACTCTTAAAGGGGTGTTCCAATGATCCTTTAGAGCCAGCCTGCGACTGCCGCCGACATCTCCCGGAATGTACGTGAAGCGTTATTGGACTACTCTTAAAGGGCTATTCCAATGATCCTCTAGGTGCGTTCCATCACCCCCTCACAAGCGGCTGCTATTTACTGACCACTTTCCCTACAGGAGTTCTCGAACACTCCTACAAGGATATTCAATAGCACCTTCAGGATCAATCCCAGCCTACCATTCATTCAATCACTCCTGCATGTATATTCAAACTCATTTTTCATGTAGGTGCCCACCAGTACTCCTTCACGCGTCTTGTATAACCCTTTACGTGTAATCCATTGCTCCTTCATGGCTGCTCACCGCTCAATTTCTACTACACTTATGCGCCCTTTCCAACACTGCTGTAAGTCTATTCCACGACTCCTTCATAGGCCTTAGACTAGTCCTTTCAGTGTGTTAGAACTCTCCTTTAGGAGACTCAGCCACTACTCGTACAGATTCATTAGAGTACCCCTTCAGACATATCTGATTGCTCCTTTGGGTGTGTTCCACTTGTAGTTTACTCGATCATGTATCTTCCACGTTGGGAATGGTACTTCGTTTGATCATGAAGGAGAAGTCGCCTACACAGTCATTCAAATGCACCTTCAGAGCCAAAACCTGTCACACATGTTGCAACTGTATAGTTCTGTAAGTGTGGCTGAAATGTCACTCCTTCCACCAGTTGTCTTTTCATCACGACTGCGACGCTCAACGGGGGATTTATGTCTGCGTCACCCACGCCGCCTGCACCCATCATCTCTGCTGTTATACCTGGTCAACCGTGCCCTCATTGTTCCTCTGGCTTTATCATCGACAAGCAGCACTGTGTCGGCAATGGTCGAAATCCTCTAAACGCCGGCGGGTGCTTTGTCAAGGCAAGCTATCTGTATCTCTTATATGCGAACCGCCGCTCATCACTCTGTAGTGCACTAACAATGCCAATCCTAGCTTTGATGCTCCTCATGCACGAAGCAATCAAGAAAAATGTAATGGGTACTGGTGGCTTGAAGATGAGCGCTTCATAATGCGTGGTAATGCTCAGCACTGGGCACGCTCACATTGGGCTTCATGGGCTTCCCCAAATGTACTCTTCGCCTTATTCATTTTGATTTTATCTCACATTATTCTTAGTGTTGGACTCCACCCTCCTTCGCTCATCCCTCCTCCTCCGCTCATCCCTCCTCCTCCGCTACTTCCAACCCCACCCCTCACTCATTGCCAACTGCTACTACCAGCAAATGTCCACATTGTCAGAAGCGCACTTCACGTATGGGATGCACATATGGGGCATGTCAACGATGTTGTGTCGATAAAGTGGCGCTGACGGAACAACCACTATGCTGCATTCCTGACCATCGTACTGCTCTTGAGCAACATCGTGATAAATGTGAGTTATATCGTCTCATTATAACTATTACTTACTATTTTATTTTAGTACTCAAAGCTGGCAGCTCTAGCCAAAGTTCAGACTCTTCACCTTCAATACCCTCTCAAAGTAGCACACCCAGCAGAGCTTCGCCATCTACTCCCTCCTCATCTACTCGTAATACTCCACAAGCTCAGCCATTCAAGCACCTCAGCAAGTATTATGCGGAGCATCTCAATTCGTTTTCTGCTCCCTCTTCTCCTCTTGCAGAAAAAAGTTCTCGTCAGAAGCTTGCTCGTGCCGCTCAGCATATTGTTAACATACTATGGTTTAACGTCAGTTCTATCCTTCTTCAGTCTAGTAAAATTACGCTTATTCTCTTAATAGACGAACGATACACCTCCCAATCGTCTCAAGACAACGGTCGACACTCTTCCTCGTTTTCAACCCTTAGACGCAGATATTCTTCTTGCCTCTCTCAAGCTATCCATTCTCAAACACTTCTGCACTGTTGGCGAAGACAATCGTTGGGTACTGCAGGACACTCCAATCGAAAATGTCAAGAACGGTCAAACAGTTGTCTTAGGTGCAGCATCCCTCTTAGGTACTTCATGTCCCTCCGCCGCTAGCCCCAGTAGTGCACTTCCAACTGCTTCATCGTCAACATCATCGCCCAGAAAGCGTAGTCGGTAAGTTTATATTCCTCTCAATTGTCTTCAGTTCTCATTTCTGATCATTATTCTAGATCTATGGAATCTATCCTTGAGATTACTGATGGTTCTGAGGACGAACAGCACTCTACTCCTATTAAAAAAGAGTACATACCTAGCTAATCTATCTTATCATTGCTCATCGTGCATTTTAGACAATTTACTCAACCGATTTTCGGCAACAATCGACCTATCAAAAAAGAGTTAGTCTATCACTAATCTGAAGTCAACCGTTGACTTACTTAGATTGTAGAAAACTTGATGATTCTATGTCGACGACTGCAGCATCGGCTGATGTCTTTGATGATGAGATTCAAATTATCAGGTATTTCCAGTTGTAAATCTACGTCTGTTGCTTATAGTTTCTTATTAGCTCTAATATTCCTTTCCCAAAAAATACGCCACATAAAACATCGTCCAATAATTCTCGTACATCCTCTCGTTCCAAATCGTAAGTCTCTTCTTCTTGGATTCTACTTCATTGATCTTATATAAATATAGGATATTTCCATATACTTACGCATGTGAAATGCAGCAGTACTTCATGAAAATGCAGCCCCACCTTGACGCAGGTCAGGTGTTAAGCAAGGCATTCTCTAAGGTAATGAAGGGTGTCGAGTATAAGAAGCAGACAGTATCTGAACATCACATCAGGAAACTGGTTCCAAGCCTTAAGGTAGCTGAAGCTGACTCTGAGACCTCTGGCTGTCCTGAGTAACTGGAGGGGTGAAGGTTGCAAAGTCAACTTTGGAGAAGGTTCGGCGGGAACCTCCCTCTCAAGTTTGCTTCAAGTACACTGAGGCCATCTCAACAGCTCTTTAAGTTAGCTCTACCTGTCCCAATGTCCATTCATTCTAGGTCTAAGTTGACTCATGCCACTCCAAGATATGGTCAATTGCATCTCTCGATGCACACATTGGGAAAAGGGATCACATAAATTGTCGAGAACACGATATACAGACAGAACCTCGGTACAGTAAAACAATACATAAATTAGTGTACCGCAGTATCTCCGACTGACAGACATGTAAGCGAGTCTTCGTGAACATTGGGGTGTTCAACGAGAGCGTGCTAGTACTATTCATCAGTGGCATATTTATATTCGTTCGTGTTTGGCTGACCTCCTTGTCCAGTAAGCGTGGTTCAGTTGGCATCGTCGTCGTTTCATGGGCGAAACGCCCAAATGCTCGTCATAGGTGTCATCCTCGTTGATAAGTGTCGTCCGCGCTGTTGTTGGTAAGCGACTTCACGGTTGTTAGCAATGCTGTCGTTGATGACTGCTCTTGCTGACGTGTAATCCTTGCCGTCGTGGTCGATTGCCATTGTCCGTCGTAGTTGTTGTCCTGGTAGGATTTGTGTTGGGAGCAAGTGCTCAGTTCCATCGCAGTTGTTCTAGAATTATGGTTATGTGGATGCATTCTCTGCGCAGGTGAGATGGTGGCGGCAACTTCATACCTTGAAGATGAATATCGGGGAGAAAAGAGTCGTTGTCAACACTGCAGAGTAGCTGAGACCACATCAGTGACGAATAAGACTGAAAAGTGAGAACGCACTATGCGATGTCGTCTGCCGGCAGAGCAATGCCTCCGGCTTCTGCTCTCGCAGAACGCATTCGGGGACGCTCAACTTGACGTCGACTACCTCGTCAGCGACGGCATTAATAATGCTGCCTGTCTTGGAAGGGCTTACGCGGCGGCGGACTCGCTGTTGCTCGGAGTACGGATGAGAAGAGTCGTAATGGTAAGAAAACAAGTCCGAATAATGGGGGACACGAAACAAAACCCAACATACACGTGATGTCTACGTGGCACCATTTGCTAAGGGCAGTATGCTGGACTGGAGAGATTTCTAGCCGGGTGAGGTGGTGAATATGGGCTTGCGGCGGTAAATTGTCCAGACGAGTACGAGCGGGGAAGACCTCGCAACGGGGTATGACCTCCGAAGCATGGGCCCTGCTCAAAGTCGGCCTGGCGTTACGTGAGCCTATGCTCGGGTGTCGTGTCGTAGTCGTGGGCGCATAGAATCTCATGGGACTACCGTCGTTGTTCAACACCAAGACAATGAGCAAAAATGAGCACGCACCGTGCAATGCTGCCCGACCGCAGACGAAATAGCATTCACCCTCCTAGGCCTTGCCCTGTCAATCCAGATTTTAGCGGGCTCGTGACGCGGACTGCCCACGACGACGACGCCGGTAAAGGTTTTGCTGCCTGTCTTGACAGGGCTTACGCGGCCGACTGACGAGCCAGCAGACAAGAGACGGCGATATTAGGGAGAATGGCGGTGACGAGACAACAGATGATGGTGGTTGAAGAGTAAGGATGACGACTCCGAACAGTGCTTGATCACTGTTCGGATCGCCGGGCCCTGGTATCCGGTTGTCGTTCAATACACCATGGACGATGAACAGAGAGATGCAGAGACCTTAAAACATGCCCAGTAGTAGTATGCAGTGTACTTGAATATATGAGATGAAAAGGAAGCCGACCGACTTACCGTCCAACATACAACATACCGCGTCCCACCAAAAGAAGCGAGTATCATCTTCACACTAGCGAAAAAAAACCCAAAAAATAAAATACTCTAGAAGATCATAGGAATCAATTCCGCAATGTACGAAGGTTCAAATCGCTTTCGTCGCGACGCTGGACGCCGTGCAAGTGGTCCAAAACCACTCGGACCGGTCATCCGAACCGTGATCGAGACGTCTTTTAGTGGTAGATATTCACACACAACCACCATTATCTCTCGACACCTGGCCCCGATGACTGGATTTTTGGACGCAGATCATTCCAGGCATTATTATTCTTTACTTTGACTCCATTTCTTGGCTTATTCTGGATTCGCGGGCTTGAAAAGCCCCGGCGGCCCCGCTGGACGAGCCCAGCTATTGCCGGACGCGCCTATTCAAAAGGAAGACGTTGATGTGTACCGCTTCCGAAGTGGGTGGAGTCAAGGGGACGAACGGCTTTGACTGTTTATAACCTTCAAGTTCCCGTTAACCGTTCTCTGGCTTTCACACTTATACATATAGACTCGCGTCCTTGGATGACAAGCATCACATTTCCCGCCATGCGCCTTCACTGTGTTCCCTTCGTCTTCGATAGTCACAAGGGCATATTGTCGACAGGGCATATTGTCGAAAGGCAGTCTCAAGATGATCGCGAAACGATATACCTATGGCGCGTCGCAGGGCAATAATGTCTGCGGTATCACCTTCTTGCTCGCACATTGCATTGGATCTCGTCAGTACTCTCTCCGGAGCTCGAACATGATCTCTAACAGCCGTTCTCCAGACAAGGAACAATGGGAGCCAACACTGGAACGAATGTCCTCAATTAGTCTGCTCTGTCTGACAGACCTGAAGGTGTTTGTGCGTCTCTAACCTTGCTCTAACCGCGTCTAAATCTAATTCCACACAGCGATTTATGATTGGGCTCTAGCCGTATCCGCTTTTGTTCGCTCTCCACAAATGGCGGGCCATCACATCGTTCCGTTAGGCCACTCAGCAGGCGCTGGGGCCATGTGCGTTTCTTCCTCGTCTCTGCGCATCTGTCATTTAAAGTGTGCACGCACAGGATGCTTACCACGCGTGGTATACTGCTCTCTGAGCTCCCATATGCTGCGCTGGTGCTCATCGAGCCCACCATGATCCCTGAGGACCTGTCCTATGCCCACTTTGACGACAGGATGGCCAACATGGCGGTCATGGTGGGCGCGACGTCGCTGCGCCGCGATACCTGACCGTCGCGTAACGACGCCTTTCTCTGGCTCGAAAGGAAATTCCCGTGGAAGACGTGGGATCACCGCGCTCTCCGTCTGCTCGTTGTAAGTGGCCGAGGGTATTCGAACTCTGAAGGTGGCGTGCCGCAGCCTGCCTTCCCTATTCCATCAGTCGGCCCATCGGCTGGTCATTTTGTACATCTTATCATTCCTAGTACGCTCCGCTGTCGCGTAATCATCTCCTTTGGAAGGAAAACGTTAGGTGATTCCAGTTTCTGGCATTCTCTGACGTGTTTGTCTCAGCCTCCTATGGCCACTGCACCTACAGCGCCACAAACGGCCTATGTAAGTCTATATATGCGCCATTAGCTCCTTGAATTAATATTGCAAATAGAGCCCAACCTACACGTCAGGTTTCCCACAGGCTCTGGTACAACAACGATCCCACCAATCGTGCAGTACTTAAGCGCTTTTCGCCAGGAGTCGAGGCTGTTCGCACTTTCGAGCCTACGTACGATCCCGAACCAGATCAGAAAGCCATCGAAAAAGCAGCGAAAGGGTTTGGCTGCGATGCCGCCAAAGGTATTGTGGCGATTCCACGTGTTGGAGCATCAGATTGACGTATAGCATTATTTCAGTCGTTGAGGTACTCAAGAACTTGACGAGGATGCAACTGGCGGTTCTAGAGCATTATACTCGGAGGGCGAGACGCTCGGTTCTCTCACGACTTGACAGCGAGCTCGGCGGGATACTAAGTGAATCATTTTGGTCTATATCGAGTACTTTATCGCTCACGTAGATTTATCCTTGTTCACGGCTTCGTATCAGGACCCTTGATGTGCGATGCCTGGGTTGTATATACTGCCTGTTGTCGTCCTCAAAGCTGTTGTCAAATCTTTCGGCTCACTGTACACTATGACTGATATACTGTTGCATATTGTGTCGCCTTAGTGAAAAATCTGATGCGATGTTTGTATTGACTCTTGGTGAATTATGTTATCTTCCTTGTAATTCTCAGGGTGCTCTAGATTGGCTGAAGACATCAGGTTGGATATGGCCACACTCAAAGCAGTCTCGCGAAACTTGATGCATGTTGCTCACCAGCACAGCATCCCAAGTCCTTTCAAGTTAACTAAGAGTTACTTCAGGTTGAATTCATCACGGCTTGCTTCTCATGGCCACTCAGCATGACCCAGAGCACTCGGAGTTAGCTCAGGAGCCTCCAGTTTGGTATACCTGTGACCTTGAACTTGAGTCATCCTGAGGCCAGAGGCTGTTTCGTGATGCAGCGGGCATGGGCATATCGTAACGACGATGAGAACTTTGCTATATTAGTTTCCAACGCAATCGCCGCTGGAAAAAATCCTGAGGGCAAGTGGGCTCCCATCGTTAAACAGCATAAATCACGTTCTAAGTAGTCGTTATAATTTTAATTCTTGTATATTCTTCCATTCGGCCGATGATAAATTTCGTGCTACACAAAATTTCCAATCGCCACTCTACATCAACTTCATACCATCACGTTCCAGTTTTCTCAGTATGCGGTTCAAGCTTACAGCCATTCAATTGTACGTCTTCAATTTAGCTATTTCATTCGTCCTTATCATTTTATAGAGGAGAAATTCCGCTACAGCGACGAGGTGAACTTCTGGAACTTGCCGTCCCACCAGAGAGCGTTACTGGAAGATGTTCCACTCGCACGACCTCTACTCCATCTTTATCTGTAGACACTCTTCTTGAGTGCGATTCCAACAAGATTCGCAATGCAACATTGGGCCAATTTTGGCGCGTACTCAGCTTGGGTGAGCAAGTGCTGTATGATTTATATACCAGAGGATACCTTCCTGTACGTTATTTTAAAATTTCATCAATCAATCATATTAAATTTTATTAGATATTTAACGAACAGGCTGCTCAGCCAGTAGCAGAGGCAGCAGAGGCAGCAAAAGGCAGTGAGGCTCATGAGCGTACAGCGAAGGCAGCAGAGGAAGTCAGACATATTGAAGCCCAGCACATGGGGGAGGCCCAGCTTGTGGAGACCCAGCGTGCAGCCAAAGCGGTGGAGGAAGCTGAGGCGGCGGAGGAAGCTAGATGCATGGAAGCCCAACATATTGAGGAGGGTCAGCATGCAGCCAAGGCGGCGGAGGAAGCTGAGGCAGTAGAGGAAGCCCGACGCATTGAAGCCCAGCGTATCGAGGAGGCTCAGCGTGCAGCTCAGGCAGCGGAGGAAGCCAGACGCATGGAAGCCCAACGTATCCAGGAGGCTCAGCACGCAGCTCAAGCAGCGGAGGAAGCCAGACGCATGGAAGCCCAGCGTATCCAGGAGGCTCAGCACGCAGCCAAGGCGGCGGAGGAGGCTGAGGCAGTAGAGGAAGCCCGACGCATTGAAGCCCAGCGTATCGAGGAGGCTCAGCGTGCAGTCCAGGCAGCGGAGGAAGCCAGACGCATGGAAGCCCAGCGTATCGAGGAGGCTCAGCGTGCAGTCCAGGCAGCGGAGGAAGCCAGACACATGGAAGCCCAACGTATCCAGGAGGCTCAGCACGCAGCCAAGGCGGCGGAGGAGGCTGAGGCAGTAGAGGAAGCCCGACGCATTGAAGCCCAGCGTATCGAGGAGGCTCAGCGTGCAGCTCAGGCAGCGGAGGAAGCCAGACGCATGGAAGCCCAGCGTATCCAGGAGGCTCAGCACGCAGCCAAGGCGGCGGAGGAGGCTGAGGCAGTAGAGGAAGCCCGACGCATTGAAGCCCAGCGTATGGAGGAGGCTCAGCGTGCAGCTCAGGCAGCGGAGGAAGCCAGACGCATGGAAGCCCAACGTATCCAGGAGGCTCAGCACGAAGCCCAGCGTATCGAGGAGGCTCAGCGTGCAGTCCAGGCAGCGGAGGAAGCCAGACGCATGGAAGCCCAACGTATCCAGGAGGCTCAGCACGCAGCTCAGGCAGCGGAGGAAGAACGTGTGAAAGCAAGAGAGCAACAGGCAAGAGCTGCTGAGAATCGCTTAGATCAACAATCTGGAGGTGTTTCAGATACACAAGCAATCTTATACTGTACGTGCACAGTACTATCTATCTGTTGATATGACGAACAAACTTTTAGGCACCGTTAAAATCACCTTTCGAGATGTCGAAACTCAGTATTCATTATCGGAAGACTCGTCATTTGCTACACGTATGGCTTGGCCAAGTAATCTACCTTTCGACTCTCAAGTACTACCCATTCGTCCAATGGGCTTTATCAAGATTTGGGATAAGAGCGTCAGTGAACGTTTCTCAGAAACAAGTATGTATCCTCATTTCGTGTAATATTTACCATTCAATCCTTCTTAGCTCACTCGCCTTTTGCCATTCACGCCAATGTGGAAGCAAACCGTACCGTGGAACCTACGGTTTACGCTACACTTCCTGCTCTTCTTCAACAATGTGGCGATCAATGTGGCGTTAAATATTGCGGACAACCAGGATATACATAGGTGTCTGATACGAAATGGTGGATATCTAATACCTCTCCGTCTTTTCAGTTTCATCGAGTGGCCGACAATGTGGAAGGAACGCCATCCTTTATAGGACGATTTCTTCTTCAGCGACACATTATTCACTCCTCTCAAGTAGCCTCGGACCCTCCTCCTGCTAATCCTACAAGAACAGCTCGAGTGAAGCATTCTCGAGATACGGTACCCCTTCGCAAGCAGGCTGCTCAAGCTCATACCACCGGTCCAGAGATTATTCGCCAGAAATACGCCACCAACGATATCTATCTTGAACTTGGTGAAATCAAAGCCAAGTATGGCACCAAAGGCCTTCCCATCGATAATTTGCTTTCCTATGCGGTATTCCTCGAACAGGCTATTCGTGAAACAGAACGTCCTGCTTATGCTACTGGAGGTTCGTTATTGATCAGCTATTCAACTCATGCTTATAAAACTCCTAGCTAGCAAGCTTAAGACGTTCACCTATGCTACATGGGCTACTATGATTAACTGTAAAGCGGAATGGATTGGTCATCTTGTTCGATGTGGCGAGATTATCAAAGATGCGGGAGGTATCAAGGCGATACAAGATGATGGACATTTCATAGAGGAGCTGGAAGCCAAAGTTCCCTTGGGAGTCAAGACGTTAAGGAAAAAACTAGAGGACCTATATGTAGCGGATCCTAAGTAGCATATATAAAGTCTATAATGCTTACGACATCAATTGGGCGGTATATAATCAGTATCTTGCTCATATGCTCCTCCGTGTAATATATATGGCTCCTGCTCAGAAGGCTCTCCGTATCCCTCTGGGTCTGTATATCCATAAGGTTCCTCGTATTCATATCGATCACCATAGGCATCATGCTCCTGATTTCCTACGTCCGCATAGAAGTTCACGAATTGTTGAATAGCCTCTCCTAAGGCACGTCTGAGTACGCCCTCCTCTTGCCTTGAGTAATCTGGATAGAAAACTTCTAAAATATTGCTCATAGACGGTGAGACCTGCCAATGCTTGACGTCACATGGACTTCGACATTTTGGACACGGTAAGGAGGCGTCCTGTCGATATTGGGGATAAGGTGTATTGGCGACGTGAAACTTTAAAGCCTCTACGACCTCTAAGGCACAGCTCATCGCAGTACATTGAAGACTAGTCAGATATTAGCAGTAGATCGTTATGCAATTCTAGTTAAACGCACCAAAGAACCACAGGTGCCACAGTAATCTTTTCCAAGCAATATACACATACAAACTCTTCCAGGACACGATCTTCCTTGCCTATTGTAGGAGGATCCAATGAGCGTAATGCAGCCAACGGTGGTGTAGCGATAATATAATCAGTTAGATCTAGAAGCTCATCGCTCTGTATCTCAGATTAGACTTGATAGCTCCTCCTTCCAGGTTTACTTACCTGCGATAGGTCGTGTGGCGCTATTACACTTGTCGAGGATATCACGACCTGTGTAGATGATTCATCGGGTGTAATGAACTCCGATAGATCTAGAAGACCCGTGTTGGAAGCTTCTCCACCCTAGTTATCGTTCAATATGTTATGTTCCCTATAAAACAGAGATCTGACCATGTTATTGGAAGTCGCAGCACTTCTCTGGCCCAAAGATATATTCTGACCTCTTGACGGTTCGTTTTTCACAACATCTCTTGGGATGTCGATGTCCAGTTCGTCAAGTTCAAGGACTAGAGCCATGACTCATGAAGGTTCGGAGTAAGTGATCCCTGCATCCCGATCTTATCTCTTCGCTCTTTCCACCACAGCATGACGGCGATGTCATGCTCGTCGGCCTCAGAACTTCTTCTGGGGCTTAATTTACTTTCTTTATGCTTGCTTGCTTGCTTTCCTGGTGGGGTTTGACTTTGCACTGGCTGCTGCGCCCTCCGATACATTCCGGGGCACATTCTGGTGTTCGTCTTCGCAGCAATAACACACTTAGGACGACAACGATGCTTAGGACAGTGACAACGACGGCTGTACCACGCTCATCTGCGACGGTGATGGTGGACAGCATGTGCAGGTGTCCAGCCGCCGGATGACCCTTACCGTATTCGCGCTCGGACAGTATATCATTTAGACGACGACTCAGGATGAGGATGGCAGCGGCGGAGGTGCTGACTTGTGACGGTTTTGTGAGCTGGATGGCGTGGCAGACGCGTCCAGCCCCAAACAGTGCGTATTCGTTTCCCTTTTATTATTTCCCTTCCATTCATCATCATTACCATCTCCTCTCACCATGTCCTCCTGCCCGCTCTCCTCCACCCTGTCGCATATGTATCGTGCACGTCTGCCAGCCCCCGCGCAATTGCTCGGGGGTCGGCGATGAGCACGAATCATGCATCAAATATGCAGATACTTATATAAGTACCTTCCTCACCAACTTCCCCGACGTCGCACTCCTCTAGTCTCATGCATGCTGGTAGCCCCCATGCAATTGCTTAGGGGCTGCCAACGGGCATGAAAACATGGCTTGGAGGTACTCTCCGGCAACGATCTCAGCATACGACTTTGTCATATTGTGCGCCTTCCCCCAATACCCATCTCACCTATACTTGAACTCCTCTGATGTATATACGAGTCACGCCCAATCTGGAGATGTTAAATTGCTACTTTTATTTACGATTAAGCAGTCGATGTTTACGCTTTGTCCGTCCTAGCTTACACAAACCATGCTCCACCATAAACATGTCAAACATCATACGTACACGATCACTCTCCTCAAACCTCTCTTCTAGATATCTATTACGCGATTAGCATCAGCATCGATTGAAAGAATAAACTTACTTAAAGACGTAAATGAATGCCTTGGCTGCCTGATCTGCTGAGAGAGTAGGACATCCTGGTATCATCATCTCCAGCGTACTCTTGGCTCCCTTTTTTAACTGACCAACACAAGCAGCAAACTCCTCTAGTGTTGGTTGCGCCACTAGACCAGCATAAACCAGATCCTCCACAAGCAGGAATGACGATAAAGGCCCAAAGGTAGGGAGCTTACGATTACGCACGATGTAGTCCCACACCTTTGTGAAGGATTGATCCTTATCCTTGTTCTGCAAGAATGACTGAAGCCCAACAGCCGCCTGCCAAAATGTCTCGAAGTTCTCCGTCATTCTACCGTCTGTTGGTCCATAGGCCTTTGGATTGACGAAGTTTGCCTCATCGGCGGCACCTCCACTACCACGATACTCATACCACTGCTCTTTCGTCTCAAACCATCCATCGTGATTAGCCGCTGCAGAGGTATTGAAAGTGATACCTCTGAAAATCAGCAAACTGCGTATAACAGTTAAAACATCCTGCGGCTCCACTGGACCTGTTCTCAAGGTATCTCGAAGTCGAGCGCGAGAAGGAGCACATTCGCGAAAGGGTAAGAAGTAGTCCTCGTCCTCCATAACAAATTGCTGTAACTCTGTACGCCCAGTCTCAGCAGTGTTTGAGTCCTCGTCGGACTCCTCCTCATCTAGAAGAGGTAGTAGTTCCTCCAAAAAGGTCACGATAGGATCCATAAGAACAGTTGAAGAAGCAACCGTAAAGTCTGGAGAAGTCGTCTGTATGTGATTTGCTGGCCGTTGTAGACATTGTACGAAGTCGTGAGCGACGTTCTGCAGCTGAGATAGTGCGGACAAAGGGGAGAGTCGTGTGGCAGGAGAGGATGAGGATGAGAAAGTGTCTACCAATGCATCTTGGAATCCTTGCCAATCTTGCTTGCGAATGCGTCATTTAGAGGTGACTTCGCTATGGATAACAGCGAGTTTGGGATTCTTGAAAGCAGCCCAAGTGGAAGGGAGGAGGAATAGGGTAGGCACCAGCTCCAAGGGTACATGCTTATGTATAAGTCGAAGCATGAAATCTTGAGTAGTGGATGTGTCATCCGTAGGAAACTCCAACCAAGTCTGAATCGCGCCTACAACAATGGGAATGCACTCCTCGACCGTCAAGGCTTTGTACTGGCGTCGACTGAGTGTATGCGTATAGGTATGGGAGGGGAGTAGGTCTGGCAGATACACCGCAGAGTCGAAAGTAGGAGATAAGGTGGTATGCGGTGCCAAGGCATTCTGGATATCGCTAATGAGTTTTCCAAGCCAGGAAGGACTCATCCCTGGTTGAAGGAGACACTCCTCTATCCATACCGACAAGCATAAGCGTGTCTGCAAATGCATCTGACGAGTAACATAGACGAGTGCCTGGTGAACGGCAGAATCGTTATCGATGATTTGAAGATCCTTCCAAGTTCGTCGAATGCCCTGGAGAGTCGACAAGGCACCCGGATGTTTCGCCAAATCCTGATGGAAGCGTGCTAGAGTCTGCAAAACCTGAGCAGACTGATATTCCGCTCCTATGGACTGCCATCCCTTAGCAGCCTCCATGAAGTCTTGAGCAATGCGCATCACCGCAGGACGTGTTATAGCATCAATAAACCCATAACCTAGGATTTAGTTAGAGTATGCTTGTATGAAATGAAATAACTATACCTGTTGAGAAATGACTTTCTTTAACAAGCACATCATCATCCTCGTTCTCTTCCTCTTCATCTTCCTCGCCTTCATGCTCCTCCTGGGCCTCATCCTCATCCTCGCCTTCTTTCTGTGCCTCCTCATCAACATCATGCCTCTGATTCTCGTCTTCCGCTACATCATCCTCCTTATCAGTCATCTCCTCCGCCTCTATCTGCCTTCCTCTGGGTGGATTTCTACGCCGTGAAGGCCTTGCATTGGCATCCTCACTTCCCGCTGCCCTGCTGGTATCATCATCTGTACCTCCCATCATGGCATCATCACCCATCGGGACATCATCACTTCCCATCGGAGCGTTCTCACCTCCCATCGGAGCGCTATCACCTTCCATCCCTACATCCTCGCCTTCCATCCCGATGTCCTCGCCCTCCATAGCGGCGTTGTGGCCTCTCATCACAGTGTCTTCACCTCTCATTCTGGTGTCTTCGCCTTCCATCTCTGCATCACCTGCCATCTCTGCGTCGTCCTCTCCCATCCCTGCATGGTGGCCTCCCATCCCCGTATCCTCGCCTCCCATTCCTGTGTCCTCGCCTCCCATCCCTGCATTGTTGTCTCCCATCCTCGCATCTTCACCTTCCATCATAGCCTCGTGATCTGCAGAACCTTTTGTAGTGTCAGCTTCAAGTCGCATCATAGTATCAGCATCATCACCTGCAGCGGCATCACCAGCGCCTTCCATTGATGAAGTCTCGTTTGCTATAGGAATGACGGTCGTATCATTGATGAGCATTAGAGATACGGAAGCATGATATTCTTCTAGCGTTGTCCGTGCCCCATCAAGACTGAAAAGGTCTGTTAGTTCCTGATAGGAATCAGAAGGAATACCTACACATGAGCTAAAGGTTCCCAAGTGTTTTCATCCTCGTCATAACCAGCCCAATGCACATAATATGTGATACGTCCCTGTAAGCCTTTAGCTGAGCAGGTAAGAAAAGTACTCCAGTTACATACCTCTTGATCAAAACAATGATCTACGATAGCTTCCACCTCCTCCAATATTGTAGCCTTCTTTGCAGCACGCTTACGCTCCCGGGCCTTACCACGCTCTTGCTTTTGCCATACATTCCACATATTAAACAAAGCTCGAACAGTACCCTTCCCATGAACTATGTACTCACATCAATCAAAGACCGTGCAAGCTGATAAGGTTTACATACCAACAGTACCATAGTATCGCCTTCGTCGCATTCCAATTGAGCCTATGGATGTGACTCGAGGTGGCTTCTTCGTTGTAGTACTGGTATACTCTACCGTAGCATAGATTAGTTCCTGTGCAGCAGATGTACAAAGGTAACTGACTTTTTGGACGACCTCCTAAGAGTCCTGGAGAATCGACCATGTTTACATTATCGGAGGACTTGTCAACGACATACGGAATGAAGCGAGACTGATTGGAGCGAAACTCCTCAAAGGCACGCAACACTTGAAGACGCGGAGGTAGTAATACGGTATCTGAATCTAATTAGCAGGTGTGTCCACGCATAAGGATGAGCGTACCAATATCACGAGTCTCTGAAGGTGTCTGACCTTGAACAGAAGGTGCTAGTGGCCAAGGCTCAAGAGTAGCCCGAGAGCCTGAAGGCGAACCCTCTATAGCATAGGAGATGGATTCGAGATACTTGGTGGTGTTGATGTTCACCTTCCAACCCAGCGGAAGTTGGCGGAAGTATGACAGAGCCATCTGAAGCGTCGCTCTTCCCATGAATCGAACGAGAGCCTCTTGGGGCATAATAAACGGGCCATCCTCAGCGAATGTCATTTCTGTCGACCATAATCGCTTAGCATGCGACTCCAACCTGCGAAACATCTCAGTAACAATCACAACTGGATGTTCAAAGTACGTACTCTGGGTCCGCATACTCTGGAGTAAAACGTACCGGATTCTGTTTACCTCCGGCGCAGAGATTGTATATTCCTGCACCTTCACCATGACTCGCTGGAGGGTACAGCACAATGACAAGACGACGAGCCCACTTCTCGACGGGCTGACCACGCGGCGCTCGAGGAGGCGTGCCTCCATGATGGCGGAGCCCAGAGAAGAGAGCACAGACGGTACCGGAGAGACGAATATAACATCCGAGTTCCAGGAAATGAAATCGACCTCCTTCATAATCGCTTGGGATATCTGGCGATGCGAAGATGCCACTCAAACCAGCGTCAAAATCATTCTTATCAGTATGCTCTCCCCCAAAGAAGTGCATTTCCCGACCAAGCCCTTCTCCTAAAGAAGAACAATCAGCTACTAATCGTGAGTAGACCATGATACATATGGGATTCCCAGCTGACGGCATTAGCCATGTTAAGCTGTACTCCAGCAAAACAATAGTTCAAGGAGTGGCCGATCATTGGAAGATTGTGGAGTTCGTGATTGGCCTTGAGCTGTTCAAAGATCTGCGGTGCGTATTTCTGCATGACCCGCACTCCGACCTCAATAAAGAACTGGTGCCCAGTATTAACGCTTCAGAATAAAGGGGCAGTGATAGAGGTACCTTGACAATTTCACCACGCATTTGGAGGGCGGGATCGACTCTCTGAGTAAACTTGCCATCAGCGGCGGGATTGACTAGATTTCGGGTACGCTGGGTCTGTATGCCCAAGCTGTAGCAGCGTCCTTTGCCACTAACAGGATTCGCCCGGCCAGCCTTCTCGAAGGCGGTACTTCCATCATGCCGAGACTCCCGAGACCCCAAAATGTCGTCCTTGAGTTTTTGCAGCTTGGCGAGAACATCCGGCGGAAACGCAAAAGTACTACCCGCAGGCGTCAGTTGGGGCCAGCCAGGTGAGTTCATGACGTACGAATCAGATACTACGACCTGGAGAACATCCTTGAGCGGGTCATTAGTCCTGATATCGCGAGCGAACACGACATCCCCAGGTACTAGTTCAAGCAGGCCTGTCATGCATCAGCAAATGGTAACCTATATGAGACAGCAGACACACCAAGCTCGTGCATCTCTGAGTCTGGTCCCTGCGGAATTTTGACATTCTTAACGACGTATTCTCGAAATGCACGCATCGACATCTTGGATGTATCCACACGATAGACGTATACGTTTTTGAGGTATGGTTTGAGCTCGTCTACCAGAAGAGGGTGCCACTCTCGCACGACGAACTTGGGCAGGTATGTGTCACGATTTGTGTGGTGCTTGAAGATGTTCTCGCCTTCCAGGGGAGCAGGCGGCGCAGCGGGGGACAGCATGATGATGGATGAGATGGGGGAGAAGGTAAGATGCGGGGGAAGACAGGGGTCACAGCATCTAAATCATTATTCACTTGCGTTACTACATGATTCTACTGTAAAAGCTACAGGCTGTACCCTGGAAAAAGAACTTGCGCTCATCGACTTTGTCGGGAGTAACCCGGAGGTCGGGATATATCCGCCGCTGTGCAAAGAATAGTATGACTATTCTACTGTATCTACAGGCTCTAAACGCTCGTTGACTTAGTCAAGGCGGAAACTTCAAACGGGAGAAACACAATGGAGCTGCACTGTCCTGATGGAGAAGAGGGCAGGCATCCCAACACGAAGAAAATCCGCTGAAAAACGAAGGAGCAAGACTGCTTTTGAGGAGAGGGTGGAATAGTGATGGGGTGATGGGCGCGATGTCCGGGCTGAAGGTCGGGACGGTTCAAACAGTGGTGGGGCTGCGCTCTCCAGCTGTAGGAGAGGGCCTTGATCCAGGAAACAGAGAAATCCGCCAAGAAACGAGCAGAAACAGTCGTTTGGAGAATGGGTGGGCGATCGTGAGGGGTGGCGAGCGCGACGGCGGCTCTGATCGCCGGCAATTCCAAAACGCAGTGGGGCTGCCGTCTCTTGATGTAGGAGAGGGCAGCCATCCAAACCCGAAGGCAATCGGTTGAGAACCGGCTGACAACGAGTCCTTGGGAGGATAGGGTGGCAGCGACGTCGGCGTAGACACGCGCGACACGCTCACTGACAGTGGCACTGCCCTCTGTAAGTCTAACCTGCTTGAAAAATCCATCATCAAGTCAGGGAGAACGACGACAACACTTACACAAATGAGAGAAGAAAGTCGTCACTGGCACATTCAACTTGTCGCGGGAATCGTGATTGAAGTTCTCTTCAACATCGTCTTAGAGAAGGAGCGAACACCCCCCACAGACAACATCGATAAAGCCAAGCCTTCGAATCCCTCAGTTAGCAACATCGAACAAACATCATCTAATGGCGTACCGGTACCATGTTCGAATTCAACAAAATTAAATTCAAGTCTACAGGCAAAAGCTAAGCGCTAAGCCTCGAGAAGACAAGAAGACGTGCACAGACATACCCATGTCATAAGGAAGTCCCACATAATCTTCCAGCACGCGTCGTCGCATAGATGCCCCGAATCAGTCGGCGCAGAGCCAAACTGGTGTTCACCGGCACAAAGTCAATGATCTCTTCGAGTTGTCGATGCTTGTGCCGGGTGGGATAACAGCGCTAAAGGAAATAATCGCCGGAATGTCGTCGTACGGACGGCAAGAGGACGACGGCGGCAGGACTGGCAAACCTTGATAAGTATGGAGACAATGAGGATGATATGACTTACCTGTGGTCCTACGTCGTGTGAGCCTATGGACAATAAAATCAGTAAGTTCGGAATATGAGGGGTAGATGGCAGCGTACCGTTAAGACTTGGAGAATGGGCGGGGGATCGTGAGGGGTGGCGAGCGCGACGGCGGCTCTGATGGCCGAAAATTCCAAAACGCAGTGGGGCTGCCCTCTCTTGATGTAGGAGAGGGCAGCCATCCAAACCCGAAGGAAATCGGTTGAGAACCGGCTGAGAACGAGTCCCTGGGAGGACAGGGTGGGATGGGCCTGTGGTGGTGGCAGCGACGTCGGCGTAGACGTGCGCGACGCGCTCAACGACGGCGGAACTGCCCTCTCTAAGTCTAGCAGAGGGCAGTAGTCCAAGAACCACAGAAATGCGCTGAAAAGCGAAGGAGAAAGAGTCCTTTTGAGGATAGGGTGGAATAGTGGTGGGGTAGTAGGCGCGACGTCCGCGCTGAAGGCCGGGAGGGCTCAGACGGGGGCGAGACTGCCCTCTCCAAGTGTAGGAGAGGGCAGAACTCAAAGAATGAGGACGATTGAGCCCGAAATGGGCGATAGCAAGTGTGTTGGAGGGATGGTGCTGGGTGGCGGGCGCGAGGGCGGCGCCGACATGCGCGGGGTCATGGGCGACGGCGGAAATGGCCTCTCCTCAATGCAGAGAGAGCATCAATCTAGGAACGAGGAAATCCCAGCCAGACACGGGCGAGGACAAGTCGTTGTGGGTAGGAGGATGGGATGGTATGATGTTGCGGGCGCGACGGCGGCGCAGACGGCGGGACTCGACGACGTACGGCCAGGCTGCCCTCTCAGAGTCCAGGAGAGGGCAGCCGTCGAAGAGTGGAGGGATTCGGCGCAGGAACGCGCAAGAACCAGGCGAGACGAGATGGTCAGAGGTGGTAGTGCGAGGATGAGAGCGATGACGCACTTCGATGTCCGATTTCTGCAGATCGGACATTGAAGTGCGTCATAGTCCCACGCTCTTACCTTCTTGTCTCCTCCCACCATCTGCTCGTAGCTCTGTGGCCCGCCCGCTCTCTCCGATGGACGAGATGTTGCCTTGGCAACCGACCGCGTAAGCCCTTTCAACAGAGGCGGCGCTACATCGGGACTGGTTGGACATCAGAGGCGTCTCAAACGTCGTGGGTTGGAACATGAGGCTGACACGACGTCGTGGACGTGTGCATCCTAAATGGTGCGCATGTATTGCATCCTTTTTTTTCTGCTGAATAAGACACTCCAGCTGTACATGAACGACAGACATGCTCACGCTCGCCGTCCGACACCTCGACATTCTGCATTGACCCGATACCTCATCCAGACAGCCACTAAGATTGGCGCGGTATTCGAGATAAATGGACTCGGAGCGCTGTGGCCCGCCATCGCTGGGCGGGCGACCACCGTCTACCTCAAAGCGATCAGAGGATGCAACAACGCGCAAGCCCTCTCAACAGAGGCCACGCCACATGGAGGACTTGTCGGAATGGGAGACGTCTAAAACGTCGTGGGTTGGACTATCAGGCTTACACGACGTCGCGGACGTGTGTGCCTTAATGGTGTGTTCGCCCCTAACCCTAGGACATTCGCGCGAGAATGCCATAGGGTTAGGTTCCCCAATGATGAGCGTCGGTTGACGAGCACCCCAGACAACGACTCTACGCGGTTTCTTTTGAGCTAGATCACTGCGAAGATCCCTAGACCACGACCACCGTTGACGGCCGCGTGTTTGACTTGGCGCATTTGGCGGCGCGCTCCCTGTGGATGACTGGCGGGATGACAGGCGAGATGCCTCAGGTCACGGTACGTTCGTTTTCTTGGTTCAAATTCCTTGTTGAATGAAAACCCTGTCTATAGTCTAACGTGCCTTCGACTTGACGCTACTTATGTGTTTGTATGGCCTCTAGGCCTCTCACCCTCAGTAAGTCTTCTAGTTCTTGTGTCCTGTCCTCGTCGTCTTGTTTGAGGTCCTGGGCTAACAACACAAACTTTGTGCAGGGTGCTTACTCCCTTGTAGTCGATGACCGTTACATTCTACTACTGCTAGCCTACATTGTAACCTATTGTAATTTGCAATCACCAAACGCCTCGTTCTACTGATTCCCGAGTAACGCCCCGACGGTGGAAGCCAAAAAACCAATATAAATCTCCCTTGACTCTTAAAACGTCTTGATCTTCCCGTCGTCGTCAACAAACTGTCCCGGTCAATGATACTGTGATACTGTCCGGGGCCCGGCAATCCCCTGGCTATCCTGTAATTCTGGAGGTCGAGGTGGTGGATGTTTTCAAACGTGGGAGGAGGTTCACGGCCGTCGAGGCATTGATGGGAGCGGGGAGGGGAGGAATTTGGGTGTTGATTGAGGAGCCCGAGGTTGGATTGGGGCGTTTGGTCCTCGAGTGCGATGTAGAATGTGTTTTGTCACTATCTGGGATCTTCATGATATGCTAAATGAGTTCGAGTATGCCAGGATGGATATGCATCGATTTTCCTCACCGGACGAACAGATTCCAGTCGGGATAGGATGAGAAGTTGATCAGGACGTGCCTGGGACGTGCCATACATCGTCGATGTCCGCGTCAACGATGGTACTGCCTTGGGCCGTGAACTAGTACTGGCGCTGGCACCCTGTGTACTGGTCTACGGCGTGATCAGGTGGCATGTTGGATTGTCCAGACTCGTTGGATCTACATTCGAGAGTGGTCAGAGAAACAAAGCTTGTCACGCAAAATTACTCACTCGTTGAAGCCCAAGATCCAAGTCCTTATGGTATATTTTCCTATGTTTTCGGAGATGTCCCTATCGCCCCAAAGCTGAGGAAAGTTGCGGCAACTGGAGGCGGACACGGATGAGGAGGCAGCACCAGAGCCGTGTCAGAGTTGTCTTGCAGCCGCTCCTGCGGGCTTACGCGGCCTGGTCCATGCACAGAAAGGAAAGAAATGGAAAAGAGATGCAGAAAATTGATGCGTGTCGCGTCGTGTAGTAGTGGTTGATCTGAGTGAGCCACGGTGACAGTGGGTCACGCAGATCACCCCGTGTGCGGGGAAATCAAGACTTAGTAAACCTTATCGCTTGCCGTCATCTGAGAGGCGACTTCAAGGACTGGTGAGGCAATTGTTGGCTCTCTACGGGATGATTTTACTGATGACTGGTGTAGCCATGAAGATTCTACAAAGCAACGCCAATCTAGAGGCTCTCCTATCATCCAACCGTCGACGAGATGCAGTTCTGAACATTCCGACTGTTCTGTCAAACCCCACAGGATCCTTCTCTCTGTCTGTACGAGGATCACAGATGCCAAAGCGTCGAAGCGTACGTGTGGAATCTTTAAAGTTAAAGGACATGCCGCCGCCGCTGCCAAAGCCACTTTCACCACTATTTACGCCAACGCCATCTCCTTTGTTCACGCCGCCAGATTCTCCCATACTTGGATCGATGTGGCTGCAACCAGAGCCAACACAGGATCTGGACGCAAATAATATGGATGTGGATCCGCAGAGCAAGGCTAAGGAAGATGTTGAGATGAGGGAATCAGGTGTGTTGTTCTGGAAACGAATACAAACTGTGTCTTATTGGGAATGCATAGAATCCTTGACTGGCATAGAGCGTGAAGTACTGCTTTGGAGTACGTCCAACTTGGGAAGCAGCATGAAGTCAAAGTCCTTGCCTCAGCATGCCACGACATCCAGGAGAAACGGTACGAGTGCTATTAGTGTTAAAAGGAATAGTTGAATCGACAAGATTCCCAGCTCCTTTGACTTGGACGGGTCCTCAGTACCCCCCGGAGGATCGAACCTACACCATATTTGATCTTCCCCAGTTCAAGTCGAATGGTATGAGGCTAGTCTCGTGGAAAGGACGGTAAGCATGACGTGGATATCTATGCAGACAGACGCTAATACTAGTACGACAGGCAAGATACATTGGGAATCGTAGACGAGTATCAACACTTATGTTCCGTACTGGTCGGCGCACCTAAGCAGCCGGAGTGGGACAAGCTATCAGTTCAGATTCTTGATGATATGACGGTGGTGAGAGAAGAGCTGGAGCTCATTTCTGGGGATGGCATCAATCGTAGAGGGATGTACTTGACTAGAGGGATGGGAATTTCTCAAGGCACTGGTCGTAGAGCACCAGGAATGCTCTCGAATACACCAAGAGAAGAGGAATTACTGCGAGAGCTCTTAGATACGGAGATATTTCATGGAATGGCTCGATTTGCTTCAGGTACGCCATCTATGGATGATAGAGCTGCAAGGTTAACCGTTCTTAGACTCTCTGAAACGTTTCTTCCCTGCTACATGGGCCGAATACGACAACGCTCTCAATGCGGTGATTGAGAACGATCCAACACTTACACGCCTCTACGATGATTGCTGCTTTGCCGCATGTCATATCAACTTTCCACCATTCAGCTGGACACGCTTTCATCTAGATAGTATGAACCTCACTCGTGGACTTTGTGCAGTATGGGCGTTAGGGGACTACGACCCTACACAAGGAGGCCATTTGATCCTCTGGGACTTGGGATACATTATCGAGTTCCCTCCAGGCAACCTGATTCTCCTACCATCCGCCTTGGTTATCCATGGTAACCTTTCAATTATCCAGAATAACGTTATCCGTGCTGCTTTTGTTTTATATTCAGCTGGTGGCTTGTTTCGCTATGTGGAGAATGGCATGCGTAATGGTGGGGCAACAGTGAAGGAATATGGTCGAGAGGCTTTTTTGAAGCGTAATCTTTCTGCCTTTCCTATATACTAAGTACACTTGACTATATATCAACCTCCATATCGTTCTCTGCTTGCTGAGAGTTGTGCTCTTCATCATAGTCCGCAATAATACGATTAATATCACGAATCCATGGATGAGCGTTCTTGGTCTGAAGCTCCTGCACCATCCATTCATTGCGGAGCCGAATCATTTCGTCAAGAAAAAAGTTGTAACTGAACAAAAATGAGTACATGTTATAGGACAGAAAAGATCCTAACCGAACAAGAGACATCTCACGTGTCATTGGCTGAAAGGCGCCAAACCAGACGTTTGTTTGTTCCGCCACCGAGGTATTAAAGATCCATTTGCCATCTGCAGTCTTCAGCTCAGGGAAAAGCTTGGGAATGCAGTTTTGTTGACAGAATGTGTCCGTATCGGTATGAATGTGAGAATGGAACACGTCTACGATAAGATTGCAGTTGGCAAAATGGCGATTATGGTGACGACGAAGATGTTTGAGCAAATTGCATGCATTGTCGTAGAAGATGTGACTGGGAATAACTGCAGGATGGGGAAATGTTTGCTGTATAAATTGCTGAAGATCGATTAGAAAAAGCACAAGTTAGAAGAAGAGAATGTACTCCAACTGCAGTAATGGCTTCTGCAACATAGAAGGTTGCTCGTGAAACAATCATACCACAGCAATAAATAAAGAGCTGCTCGTTGTGCGTATAATTGCGAGTGATCTTGATCTTGGCATTTTCCAAAGGATGAGAATCGTCATTAGAGTCCCCATCGCCAGATTGATGCTTTTTGCCCTTCCCTCTCTTCTTTCTGTTCTTCTTGTTGCCAGCTGATGATGTAGATACGTTATCTTTTTGAAGTCGCCTGTCCTCTTCATCTTTGCGTTTAGATTTCTCGATCTGTTGATACCGTTTGTCGTGCTCCTGTTGACGATGTTCAGGAGTGGAACAAGTGAGATTGGGAGACTCGCAGGGTTCGTAACATCCAGAAATGATACATTGTGACTCCAGTGCTCGATGGGTTTCGCAATATCGATAACAGATGAAAGTTCGTTCTGACAATATGGTGCATGACAGCATGTATGTCCAAGTGTTACGCCATCGGTCACGCCACCATGAATGAATCCTGAAAAGCGATAAGAACGAGAATAGCTCAATTAATCCTACTTACCCTTAGGATTGCCGTTCTCATCTTTAACAACCTTCATACAGTGATTACAAGCATGACCATACTGTGGTTGTCCAGTGGCAGCCATACGTCGATTAGCTACATCTAATGCTGCATCCAGTCGATGGGCTTAATCACCGCAATGAGGGACAGAGAGTAAGATATTATCGTACTGACAACGGCGAAGAAGAGCATGAAGAAAGAAGGCCTCAAGAACAATATCCTGAGTAATTTCAGGGGATAGCTTGGATGATAATGGAGTGGCCATACGGCCTTGAGTGAGGTTATAGACACGAGCAAGAATCGTTGAAGAAGAGCTACAGATCCTGATCAAAAAATGCGAATAAAAATCAATAGAGAAAGACGCACTGGGAATGACAAATCTGTTGTTCAAAAAACTGACACAAACTATCTTCTACAAAGACCGTCTTGTTTACATGAATGAAGGGACCTTGTTGGGGATAGAAATGACGTATAGCTTCTTTAGATTTGGAAGCATTGGTGACGCTATATGTAGGATGATAGCGTGTAAAGCACTCTGAATATATGAAGTTAGAATGATAAACAAGAGAGAATCAAAAAGCAGTTACTTTGACAGTAATATGAGACGTTATAGATAGGAAGAACACCACGATGAAGTGTATATAAGCGAGCTTCACTGAGCGACGGCTTTCCAAGTTTTCGATTGTTACACTGATCATTTTGACAATGGGTGTAGGGAGGATAAAGCATATGAGCAGCTGAAAAGGTGTAAATATTAGTCTGAGTACTGTTGAATGAGGAAAGTCAAGAACGAACCAAGATTTGATGGTGTTCCATATTGTCGAAAACAATCATCAACCTCCTGATTGAATGAGGGTGAAATATCCCATTGAGGAACCAAATGACGAAGGGATATCCAAAGGGTTTGTATAGTATGTGAATGCTCTAGTTTGAGAGAATGTTGAAGGAAATCGATGATGTTGTCAGGAAGAGATTCTGAATCTGTTATGCTTTGTGCTTGTAGATGATTCCAGATTCGCTTGAGCAAACAAAGCATGAGAGATGCAGTCTGGATATCGCATGGCTGATCTCCAAGTGCTGAGGCGAATTCATGAATAGAAATAGGCATAGTGGTAAGAGGAGAGAGTGGGAAAATAAAGTTTGTAAGCAATGAGTCATATCATTGACGTACGTAGACAGACATGAAAGAGTATTGCTGAAAAGTACTATAGGAGAATTGGAAGCTACGTAAAGGTGTAATGGTGAATATACCTATAGGAGCATTAAGCGTTACTGAAGGCTGCTTGTAAAAGGCTTACAGGAGTCGCTGAATAGTACTACAGGAGAATTGGAAGCTACGTGAAGGTGTAATGACGAAGATACCTATAGGAGCATCAAGCATCAGTGAAGGCTGATTCCAAAAGGCTTACAGGAGTTGCTGAATAGCTGGGTAGGAATACTGATACAGGAGCATTCAAAGAGTCCTGTAAGGGTATTCGAGAAGTACTACAAGAGAGCTGAAGAAAATCAGAATGAAAGTGCCTAAAGGTATACTGGAAGAGCCATGAAGGGTAGGTGGAACATCACTACAGGAGGAGCGGAAAAGCTGGGATACCTGTAAACTGGAAATACCGTGAACGGGAGGTGGAAGCTTCATAAACGCTCATTCGAGTGGTTGTGAAGTGATATTCAACGATTAGAGGCTAGTATGGAGACAGCAACACTATGAATATAACTGTAACAGTTATGAGGGTGTATTGCAGTTAGACTGTACGGTGATTCTGTACTGGTGAAGGTGCTTTGGAGAGGTCGTGAACCTGTCTTCCAACGATCGTGAAGAGGGATTCCAATGAGCGTGAAGAGGGATTCCAACGAGCCTGAAGGGGTATTCCAACAAGCCTGAAGGGCCATTCAGTGGCAGTCGGCTGGCAGTCGACTGACAGTCGACTGCCAGCCGGCATGCTGTAGCAGCTGCATTCTGCCTGCTCAACACGTCGTTGGAGCGGACTTTGAATTGGCTATGGCGGCACGATCGGCTGATGAGCTAATTCAGACTCCGCTCCAACGACGTCTTGAGCAGGAGTGGCCTATCGATTTGCAATTAGCTGTCATTGGGTCGATGCTACAGCTGTTGAAGTTAACAGCCTCTGCAGTCCAGTACCAAAATTACGACATGCAGGCGAGAACACGCCGTTCCAAAAATAGTCAAAATCCCAGAGCTGTTAGCGAGTTCCGAGAAGGCAGAGTACCAGACCCGAAGTGGATAAAATCATGCGGCCTCTATTGAAGGCTGTCCGTACAAGATAGGCATTTGAGCACCAAGTTTGCAGGGCATCAGAGCGAAAGGAATAGTACTGTCGATAACTACAAAGGCACGTTAGGACACTTCCGAATGAGCCGCAGGATTGGGTTAGCTGTAGAGCTGTAAAATCAATGTCGGCTCAAATTGCATCAGTCCCAACGGAAATCACGTCTGGTCGCGGACTTTCCAGAGGGGAGGGGAGTGTACTTACAATCCTGTCCAGACGTGGAGGAAGGAAGCACGGCAAAGATGACTCATCGATCAAGCCGAACAGGTGACCGTAATCGGCGCGTTCAACTATCCCTTGGCTTTCACTTCCACAACAGCCACCCACATCGGTAAGTCAATATTTTCATCTTTTTCTCTGTACACTAAACGCAGATAAGGATATCGCAATGGATCCTGCCTCCAACACTGTCAATCGCATCACGGACGTTGTGCCCGCCAACTTCCTCTGTGACAGCCAGACGCTGTCCGAAGTTGCCCAGTCGAAGCTAGCAGATGAGACGGCGTTATCGGCATTGGATGAAGAGATTCCTGCTCTTGAGGCTCGTCTACAACAGCTCAAGGCCGAGACGGCGACTCTTGAGCAGCTCATCGTCGACAAGGCCAACGAGCAGACGCGTCTGCGCTCGTCTATTGCCATACATACCTCCCTACTTGCGCCTTCTCCCATGCGCTCTCTCCCAGGCGAGATCTTGAGCGAAATCTTCCTCTATTATGTCGCAATCTCCCAGCTTGCGACATATACTATTTTTGACGACATCGTTGCAATCCACCGCGTCCACACCCCTATTCTCCTAGTCTGTCGTCGATGGCGAACGACTGCTCTGGCTGATCCACGGCTGTGGACCACCATTCCTTTGCCTGTTTCTGACGACGGCATGGGGAATTACACTCACCCTTTGATGTCAGGATCTCCTGAGCAGCAGACTGCATATTGGCAGGCCCTTGAAAGACGAATAGAGGCCACTTCTACCCTTCCTCTCAACCTTCTCTTCTACTTGGTTCCATACAGTAACTACAGCACTCCCACCTACGCAATGTCCACCTTCCAGACGTTCCTTCGGTTGCTCCCAAGGGCGGATACCATTAGTGCTTGCTTCTCTTTACGCGAGCTGCCCATTGCTATTCCCGGGCTCGCTTCAACGATTGATGGGGCAGAGCTCCCACTGGCCACCCACGTTCATACTGCCCGAGTATTCTGCCTAGAAGAAGCGATTCTTCGTAAACTTCTGTCTGCCATACCCAATGTTGAACACCTAGAGATAAGCACCAACTTCCAGACCGAAGTGCGTCTTCTTCATCTTCCAAATTCAGGACGTTGTTTGCGCACCTTGCGAGTACCCCGCAGTGGTTCCATACCTCTTGTCGACCTCCTTGCTCTTTTAGATCGTGCGCCACTCCTCGAGACCCTCGAGGTCTGCAGCATCAACGCGCCCAGTACTGAAAACTGTCGCGTCGTAACCCATGCCTGTCTCTCGACCTTCCATCTCAGCGTGACTACACAGGAAAACGATGCTATCTTCGAGCATCTTACATTGCCCGCCCTCCGTTCTCTGTCTCTATCCACGAGAGAGCACACGAATCAATGGCCTCGGCCAAGCAATATTACCTTTCTGCGGCGCTCTGGCTGCATGCTGACAGAGGTTGCTCTCCGTCTCCTCAAAATTGACGACACACTCCTCATGGAACTCCTTTCGTTACAAAAGGATCTCAGCGTCATGCAGCTAAACGTCTTTGACCTTGTTGGGCATGGGCCCCTTTCGATGTCCATCCTCGACTTTCTGTCCACAATACCCGAGGGTGCATTGGATCGTCCAGTCCCGGCGCTGAAGGTCCTTACGCTCGCGGTGCTTCCAAAGCAATTGAAAAGGGTGCAACAGTTTGTCCAATCGCGTTCTGCTCAGTCGGACAGCATTGCGCGCCTTTCAAAAGTTGACCTTCGAGTACAGATGAACGAGAAGGCAAGTGAAGTCGAACGGCTGGAGCACGCGGCTATGTTTGAGGCGTTTGTAAGCGCAGGTATAGACATTAAGCTCTTATACTGACTTTGACTGTAAACTGGTTGTTTTAAATAAGTATCCTTGCTCAGCGGAATAGGGTGTAGTGTAGGCGACATTGGCGCCACGTAGGTACAATGTCCATCTGCTAAGTCACTTGAAAGGCTCATCAACGATTTTCGGCACTCATGAACGCGGTCACCTGGCCCAATTTGGGTCCGCGGAAGACAGAAAAGCGTCCCGACATCATATAATGGATAAATGCTAATGATACATGCAATACTGTCATCAAATGCAAGCAAAAAACAAGCGTGAACATTACAACACAAAGAATGCAAGATAGCAAACATGAAAAAAAAGGGGGGGCTGGCTGGCTGGCTATTCAACAGCATCAATGACCGCCACAGCCTTCATAGCCTCCACCGCAGCAAGGTGACACGGCAAAATAGGATTTATCGTCCCACGACGAATACTGCTTCGCTTCGCAGCAGAGAGCACGGAGAGCGCAAAGTAGGAATGCGTGATGTCGCGCAGGAGCTGCTGGTAGTCTGCAGCGGGGTACGCACACCCCACGGAGCGGATCTTGTGCAGGAGATGCACGTGCAGCATCGTCGACGAGCCGGAGGACGGAACGCGGATGAGGGTAGAGCTGGCGTGGGGGACGAGAGGGAGGGTATGCGGGTATTCCTCGTGTCCGAGTTCCATGGACGCGCTATCGGAGTCACCCCCATGGGCCGGCGAGGGATCGGGTATGTGTCTGCTGTCTAGGCCCATGTCTGCAGACGTCGGCGGGACAGACACGGGCAATGGCGAGTGTTGGAATAATGCGTAGGTGGTAGCCGAGACGTCCATGAAGACGGGGTTGGACGTGCTCTTGGAAGGTTTCGAGCTCGACATCGAAACGGATCGGCCAACAGGTTTTGAGTGTGGGGGAGAGGAATCAAAGTCTGGCCGCGAAGTGAACATCCACGGCGTGGATGGGTCAACCGACACTATAGAAACATGAACGGGTCCCATTTCCGTGGGCTCATAAGCGCCGTTCTCGAGATGGGAAGTCCAAGCTAACGTGAACCGTCAGTTTCAGCTCGACAAAACAAAGGGGAAGTAACATACCATCCAACTCAGGTTCCTCCATCGACCCCAGCTTGGCAATGACAATCCTCCACTCAATATTTGCACGCTTGGCAAACCGCGAAGTGAAGTCCCACACTTTCGAAACGAGGAATGTCATCTCATCCACCTCAGTATCCGGATCACCTCCTCCGCCCTTCACAGTCAACCACACTCCCAGGTCATGCCCTTCACCACGCTGATCAACACATGAAGCAAAGAGCCATTTACCACAATCGCTTATCGCATACCCGACATGGAGGAACGTTCCCTTCTCCATCACATCGAGGCTCACAGAAGGCGACTCTGTCTTGAGCGGGCTATAAATGACTTTCGACTGTTGGGGCGTTCGGGCAAGAACAAAAGCAGGATCCTCCAGGTGCTTCTTCACCTCCCCGATCTGGAACAATTTCCGTGACATGGAGCGGATGACGGGGACGAGGATACGGTCGTACAAAGACAAGCATAGACTGTCAAGGTGACTGCTATACTCCGATCGTACTGTAGACTTTTAATCAATTCGTCAGTCACAGGTCACAGGCGACCTGGATTTGACGAAATGTCACACTTGTCACTCAAAATTTCGCGAAAACTGGCCCGGCGGGGCCCCCGCCGTCCTCCCGCCGCCGCTCCGCCGCGGCGGCTATTACCGCATATAGTAATCTGACGAATTCAAATTTTCGTCAGGCCAGTCACACGTCACATGGCCTGACGAATTGAATTAAAGTATACAGTAGTATCTGTTCGGGAATGAACTGAAAGAGAATGTGAGAGTCGGAAGCCTTGGATGCTTTCCGGACGACAGAGAAAAGCTGTCGCATCACAGGCGACTGAACATGCATCGTGGTGATGGGCGTCAGAATGAAGACAACTATGTTCGTTCTCGGAGGAGGTTCGGGAATGCCGGTGACAAAAGCATCTACACACAATTTAACACGGTAAAATGGTAAATACAGAGACACTCACCGAAGCTTTTCCGCAGCGCCGAATCGTACCGCATTTTCACGATCCCGTCATCGCAGAAGTCGCTTCTCCCTGGAGAGACTTTGCCGAAATGCTTTGCCTAGAAAGAACATGAGCATTTCCCCGTGAATCTAACAAGGACACCAACCTCATAAGCCGTATGCAGCGCCGACAGCCAATCTCTCGCGATATGTGAAATGTCTTCCTGTGACACGTCAAACGTAAAGAACGCTTGAATGTCCTTCTTGCCACTCCGAGGGCCAAGGCCCAGCTTATCCCAAAAATTCAAGGCTGGAGGCACCAACTCAATAACAGCCTCAAAATTGACGACACACTCCTCATGGAACTCCTTTCGTTACAAAAGGATCTCAGCGTCATGCAGCTAAACGTCTTTGACCTTGTTGGGCATGGGCCCCTTTCGATGTCCATCCTCGACTTTCTGTCCACAATACCCGAGGGTGCATTGGATCGTCCAGTCCCGGCGCTGAAGGTCCTTACGCTCGCGGTGCTTCCAAAGCAATTGAAAAGGGTGCAACAGTTTGTCCAATCGCGTTCTGCTCAGTCGGACAGCATTGCGCGCCTTTCAAAAGTTGACCTTCGAGTACAGATGAACGAGAAGGCAAGTGAAGTCGAACGGCTGGAGCACGCGGCTATGTTTGAGGCGTTTGTAAGCGCAGGTATAGACATTAAGCTCTTATACTGACTTTGACTGTAAACTGGTTGTTTTAAATAAGTATCCTTGCTCAGCGGAATAGGGTGTAGTGTAGGCGACCTTCAGGAATATGGGTCTTGGGCCTAGGTTCACTATGGTTAACCAGAGGGAATCTGGTTAACCTAGAGCGTAGAAGTCTTCAATTCAGCCAAATTAACTCAGGACACAGTCTACACCTGCTTGCATTCCTAAGTTAACTTCAAGTCAACTCTGATCAACTTTTGATAACTACAAGTCAACCTAGATCACCATGAAGTTAGCTTCAATTATCCTAAGTCACCTTTAAATCAACTGTAGTTATCAAACTAACATATTAAGCAGCCTAAAGCAATCAAGCAGTTGTGAAACCAAATACAGTCCTATCATCTCAGCAAGAAAATATCATAAACCAATTGATTGAATATGCAGCACCAATACATTTACACAGAGGTACGAATCTCAACTTGCATACAGAAGACTATATATGCTCTATGGGTTCTCGTGGTCATCAGGTACTTGTTCTTATTGTCAATGCCTCGTTGATGTCATTGGGATCCTCGTGGTCATTGTTGGGTCCTCGTCGTTGTCGGCAGATCATGACTGAGGTTGTGGTTGTAGTTTAGGTCATGGTTGTGGTTGTACTCAAGGTCGCAGTCATAGTCGTAGTCCATTGCACAGTCGTAGTCGAGGATCGCGCGGTCGTAGTCGAGGTCGAGTCGAGGTTGTAGTCGAGGTCGAGTCGAGGTCGTAGTCGAGGTCGTAGTCGAGGTCGTGGTAGTAGTCGAGGTCGCAGTCGTAGTCGCAGTCATAGTCATAGTTGGGGTTGCAGTCGTGGTCGTAGTCATAGTCCAGTTCGAGTTCGCAGTCGTGGTCGAGGTTGTGGTCGTTGAGTCGGGGCTGCGTCGTGGTTGTTGTTGGGTCCGGTCGTAGTCGTAGTCCAGTTCGCGGTCGTGGTCGTTGCTGTTGTGTCTGGTCATCCTTCTCGAGTGACCGTCGCATAGAATCACAGCACTTCTGTCAAATCATGGTCGCTGTTGTCGAGGTTGTAGTCGCTGTCGTCAAGTCGTAGTTGAGGTCGAGGGCGAGGGTCAGTCCAATCAAATAGGAACCCAACAACGTAACATCTACGTGGCACGGCGGAGTTTGGCAATGGGTTAAGTTGGGGCGAAGATATCGTGGTGATAGAAATGATGGCGGTGCAGAAGGCTGGGGCTGTCCCAAGGGTTGCAGTTCAACCTGTGACGACGCCATCTCCCAAGCAATGGGCCCACAAAGCCCTGCTCAAGGTCGGCCTGGCTCTCCATGGGCCCACGCTTGGGTATCATGGCGTGGTCGTGGTAGCACCGAAAAAATCTGATACGGTTATTTAATGTTAGAGGAATTGAAGCGGAAATGAGAACACACCACGTAGTGCTGCCCGCCTGCAGACGGTGCAGCCTACATTCCTCCAGCCATCGCTCTTGTAAAACTTTTCTCCATGTCGCCGCGGAGCGCTTGACGTTGATCTATCTCAGGTTAACAGTACGGTTAAATCAACAATATGCTGCCTTCTTGACTAGGGCTTACGCGGCGTCCACAAGGCGATGCAGGGAGTAAGCGTAAGAGAGTTTAGTGTCCGTCGTCTCGTATCCTAAGTGCGGTCAGTAAAGGGCAGATACCGGTCACAGACACACCTGCCAGCGCCTGTCAGCGGCCTCACGAGTCGTTGTAAAATATCAGGAGGTTGTGAATATACGAGGAAAGACTTAGTACTTACCGCTATGGCTGCTCGCTCGTGTCGTGCTGTCGTGGGGGAAGTTGGGGGGAAGAGGAAGAGAGCGCGTGATCGGACTTTGAAACTGCGATCGAATGTAAGCCAACATACACGTGATCATTTCGGCCACCTGCCAGGCAAAAGGACTTGAACGGATTTTCTAAATCCACTCGCAAATAAAAAATAATGCTGGAGGGTAGTCTGACAGCCGAAGGCCCTACTCAAAGTCGGCTGTCAAAAATGTCACTGGTCTTCCTACATGGTATGTAAGGATTGTCACCTCGATAGTGTACACCTCTTTAGGACGGCTGAAGGCCACGAACGAAGATGTGGATGCTTTCATGGTCACGACCACAGAGGAATGAGGATGCTGGGCATGCTGCGGGTGGGCATGTGGAAGATACCGCGAGAGAACTGCACCATGAGATTGTTGGGCGTCGCTTTAGAGAGAAGCATACGCCGAGTGATGCTGGACGGCGAAGCACAATGACGAGCCACGGCTGTTCATCAGCACAGAAGGCCGCAACACATTTCGACGTCGAGTGCCGCAAGCCAGTATGAAATTGGGGATTCTGGCTCGCCAGGAAGAGCAAGACATGAATCTTGATCGATGAGGTTACCGAATAGAAAAAGAGCGGTACCAAATCGCATGAAAAGCTGTCGGTAGTTCGACGCAAGTGCTGTGAACGGTGTTAGATTAGACTGGAGTAATACGAAGTTTGTACTCACCTTTCGTCGTTTACGTTTGTGACCGGAATGCGACGAAGAGATGCTCTCGAATTCGTCAAAGTCGTGGTCGTGGTCTGTGTCCGAATCCGCTCGCTGCCTATCGAGGACAACACAATGTGGAGCCCAGAGGATAGCGCGGGCCTTCCATAGAGGTCCTAGAGGTAGGCCCACAACTGGAGGCAAGCTGTGTTACATGGGGAGTTCCCCATATAGGGAGCAAAATAGACACAGTACAAACCTACCACACGCACCAGCAACATATCTGGCTCAATCCGAGGGCCTGCTGCATCCACGTTCACAGCGCAGTGTCGTCGAAAGGTCGCCTTAGCGAAGAGGAGCACGAGAACGTTGCCAACAGCGCAATCGCGAAATCAGGAAGGACTCGCAGCAGATTCCAAGACCACGGTGACTTAAGCAAAACTAAGCGAAGCATCAAACTCTTTAATGATAGCAAGACACGAAATGAATGTAGCGGAGAGCAGGTTGTCCTAGAGCCGTTGCAGGTAGGAGCAAGGAGGGAGTACTGATCTGCACTCGATCATCATTTCTCTCTCTCACCACGACCACCTCAATGCAGGTGCTGCCATCTGGCCCTCTCTCCGGACCCTTCTCTCTCGTTTGCACGGCCGTCGAGGATGACTCTTCACCATTCGCGAACGCGTAAGCCTCCGGGACCTCCATGTCTCCAACGAGTGGGTAAGCTGGACAGCGCCGCGGACGCGTCCAGCGCCAAAGGTGTGTATTGTTTGATTTATTTTCTCTTTGAATTAATTCTCATTTATGTATACTAGGCTCTCGTCGTCCATTCCTGCCATTGGCCTTGACCCGAAGCGGCGATGTTTGATATGCGAGAACGGCTCTCGGCAGCACTAGCTTGCGTTCTGCTCTTCCAGTGAGCGACGCCGTCGCGTAAGCCTCCGGGACGGAGCAGCAGCGCTTCAGGAAAATGATGACGGGCTTCAAGAGGCTGGATTAGCCCCCGCGCCGTCATGTTGGTGCCTCCAACGAGGCAATGAGTCGGATTTCGGGCTGCAAGGCGTCGCGGACGCATCCAGCCTCAATCTGTGCGTATTTCTTCTTACTTTTTTCCTTTTAATTGACGCGTAAGCCCCGGCGAGGCAGCGTACGACGACTCAGGACTTGACGCTGCGGCTCTCGCGGCAACGAGACGCGTCAACCCGCAAGGCTGCACGGACCACAATGACACCCTCTCCAACGACAAATCTCATATCAGTGTCTCGGTTTGCTGAGTCCTCTCTGGATGCTTTTCTTCGTCTTCTTTCCTTTTGGATCGATAACACGCGAGAACGGCTTCCGGCAGCCGTGGGGACGACTTTGTTACATTCTGCTCTCCCGCCGAGCGACGTCGCGTAAGCCTCCAGGACGGAGCAGCAACGCTTCGAGAAGACGGCGACGGGCTTCAAGAGGCTGGATTAGGCCCCGCGCCCTACTGTCTCTACTGGTCGTTGTGAATGTCATATTCTCGGTCATCATAAGTATATGTTTGCCCGTTTCGCCCAACATCACGAGATGATATGTCGCGATGTTGTGATTTCGTCAGCTACAAGTTGGTGGACTATCCAATTCTTGTGAGTGTTATTCATTTCATGCTGCTCAAGGTGCTGACGCTGATTTGGCATTCAGCGAAGGCGGGCAGTACGAGTGCGCGATCAAAAGCTTCGGGCTCGATGCGTTCACGCAGGAGGACGACTGTGAAACTCGCTGAGGATGAAGACGATTACGAGCACCCAGAATCGAGGAAGACAGCGACGATGACCTGGTAGCGCACGGAGCTAAACGCAGAGGTCGAACGAACTCCTTCAAATCGGCAGATCCACGTCCACAAACCAACTACGGAAACTCATAATCCACGACGAGGCAGAGCCTCCCTGTCGCCGAGAAATCAGAACACGACAACTCACCTTCACTGAACTTACGATAGTCCGTAATAGTTCCGCGTCCGTATGTCTTTCTTTATCAACTTGTGCACCAGTAGCTGATGTAGAAAATCACAGCCGGGAAAAGCCGCTCTGTGTCTATCCTATGTGTTCAACACACTCCCACGAACACGATGAATCTGTGCATCATGAAGAGGTAGTCCGTGATGATCCATCTCTACAAGAGCCGGCATCGGAATCAGAGCCCGAAATTATATCCCGGAAACCGAAGCGCGAAAGCAGATACCTCCCTTATCCAATGTCGAGGCGATGTGGACGAATTTACCGCCGAGGAAGGACGGCGTGCGCGCCCAGCTCGAGGTGCTCGACCAGAAGAGCTGGAAGGACCTCACCATTGACGAGAAGAAAGCTGGTTCGTGTCGCACTCATTCCCCAGCCGCAGCCGTACTGACAACGAGCAGCATACTACGTCTCATCTGGTCCTCATGGCGCGCGCACACCTGTAAGCAAGACCAGCGACGGCCTTAAGGTCCTTGGCGGCGTGCTCGTCAGCCTCTCTGATAGTGCTGCCCTCTTCTTCAGTATCCGTGCTGTAGGCTCCTCTGCTCTTCCCAGACCGCTACTGACCGTACGACAGCCCCGGAAGCACCTCGTACTTAACAAGGAGTGGCAGGAGGCATTGAACCAGCAGCATGCCTTCGACCAAAAGTTGAACCTGTATACCTTTTGACTATTGATTAGAAGAAGCGGGCCTCCGGCAGCTTAGCTCGTCGTACATCATTACTATATGTATCTAAAGTACTTAACTCTATATTGCTGAATTGAAGTAGTTTGAAGCTGAAATATGATGACTGGAGTTCAACTGTGTATTACATCAATGCATGAAGTTGATTGGAGCTATTTCAAATTTTCAATGATATGGCACATACTCAAGTTACCTCTTGAGAACTTGCAGCAACTTCAGTAGAAGGGTGATGCCTGAGTTAACTCTTGAGGACTTACAGCAACTTTTGCAGAAGGCTGATCTTTAAGTTGCTTAAAGTTATCCCGAGTTGTCCCTGGCAACTTAGGCTCCTTGGGTCAACCAGAACATAGGGATCTAAACTTAAGTCAACCAGACGCCAAAGTGCTTTTCCTGATGACATTGGCGCCACGTAGGTACAATGTCCATCTGCTAAGTCACTTGAAAGGCTCATCAACGATTTTCGGCACTCATGAACGCGGTCACCTGGCCCAATTTGGGTCCGCGGAAGACAGAAAAGCGTCCCGACATCATATAATGGATAAATGCTAATGATACATGCAATACTGTCATCAAATGCAAGCAAAAAACAAGCGTGAACATTACAACACAAAGAATGCAAGATAGCAAACATGAAAAAAAAGGGGGGGCTGGCTGGCTGGCTATTCAACAGCATCAATGACCGCCACAGCCTTCATAGCCTCCACCGCAGCAAGGTGACACGGCAAAATAGGATTTATCGTCCCACGACGAATACTGCTTCGCTTCGCAGCAGAGAGCACGGAGAGCGCAAAGTAGGAATGCGTGATGTCGCGCAGGAGCTGCTGGTAGTCTGCAGCGGGGTACGCACACCCCACGGAGCGGATCTTGTGCAGGAGATGCACGTGCAGCATCGTCGACGAGCCGGAGGACGGAACGCGGATGAGGGTAGAGCTGGCGTGGGGGACGAGAGGGAGGGTATGCGGGTATTCCTCGTGTCCGAGTTCCATGGACGCGCTATCGGAGTCACCCCCATGGGCCGGCGAGGGATCGGGTATGTGTCTGCTGTCTAGGCCCATGTCTGCAGACGTCGGCGGGACAGACACGGGCAATGGCGAGTGTTGGAATAATGCGTAGGTGGTAGCCGAGACGTCCATGAAGACGGGGTTGGACGTGCTCTTGGAAGGTTTCGAGCTCGACATCGAAACGGATCGGCCAACAGGTTTTGAGTGTGGGGGAGAGGAATCAAAGTCTGGCCGCGAAGTGAACATCCACGGCGTGGATGGGTCAACCGACACTATAGAAACATGAACGGGTCCCATTTCCGTGGGCTCATAAGCGCCGTTCTCGAGATGGGAAGTCCAAGCTAACGTGAACCGTCAGTTTCAGCTCGACAAAACAAAGGGGAAGTAACATACCATCCAACTCAGGTTCCTCCATCGACCCCAGCTTGGCAATGACAATCCTCCACTCAATATTTGCACGCTTGGCAAACCGCGAAGTGAAGTCCCACACTTTCGAAACGAGGAATGTCATCTCATCCACCTCAGTATCCGGATCACCTCCTCCGCCCTTCACAGTCAACCACACTCCCAGGTCATGCCCTTCACCACGCTGATCAACACATGAAGCAAAGAGCCATTTACCACAATCGCTTATCGCATACCCGACATGGAGGAACGTTCCCTTCTCCATCACATCGAGGCTCACAGAAGGCGACTCTGTCTTGAGCGGGCTATAAATGACTTTCGACTGTTGGGGCGTTCGGGCAAGAACAAAAGCAGGATCCTCCAGGTGCTTCTTCACCTCCCCGATCTGGAACAATTTCCGTGACATGGAGCGGATGACGGGGACGAGGATACGGTCGTACAAAGACAAGCATAGACTGTCAAGGTGACTGCTATACTCCGATCGTACTGTAGACTTTTAATCAATTCGTCAGTCACAGGTCACAGGCGACCTGGATTTGACGAAATGTCACACTTGTCACTCAAAATTTTGCGAAAACTGGCCCGGCGGGGCCCCCGCCGTCCTCCCGCCGCCGCTCCGCCGCGGCGGCTATTACCGCATATAGTAATCTGACGAATTCAAATTTTCGTCAGGCCAGTCACACGTCACATGGCCTGACGAATTGAATTAAAGTATACAGTAGTATCTGTTCGGGAATGAACTGAAAGAGAATGTGAGAGTCGGAAGCCTTGGATGCTTTCCGGACGACAGAGAAAAGCTGTCGCATCACAGGCGACTGAACATGCATCGTGGTGATGGGCGTCAGAATGAAGACAACTATGTTCGTTCTCGGAGGAGGTTCGGGAATGCCGGTGACAAAAGCATCTACACACAATTTAACACGGTAAAATGGTAAATACAGAGACACTCACCGAAGCTTTTCCGCAGCGCCGAATCGTACCGCATTTTCACGATCCCGTCATCGCAGAAGTCGCTTCTCCCTGGAGAGACTTTGCCGAAATGCTTTGCCTAGAAAGAACATGAGCATTTCCCCGTGAATCTAACAAGGACACCAACCTCATAAGCCGTATGCAGCGCCGACAGCCAATCTCTCGCGATATGTGAAATGTCTTCCTGTGACACGTCAAACGTAAAGAACGCTTGAATGTCCTTCTTGCCACTCCGAGGGCCAAGGCCCAGCTTATCCCAAAAATTCAAGGCTGGAGGCACCAACTCAATAACAGCCTCAAAATTGACGACACACTCCTCATGGAACTCCTTTCGTTACAAAAGGATCTCAGCGTCATGCAGCTAAACGTCTTTGACCTTGTTGGGCATGGGCCCCTTTCGATGTCCATCCTCGACTTTCTGTCCACAATACCCGAGGGTGCATTGGATCGTCCAGTCCCGGCGCTGAAGGTCCTTACGCTCGCGGTGCTTCCAAAGCAATTGAAAAGGGTGCAACAGTTTGTCCAATCGCGTTCTGCTCAGTCGGACAGCATTGCGCGCCTTTCAAAAGTTGACCTTCGAGTACAGATGAACGAGAAGGCAAGTGAAGTCGAACGGCTGGAGCACGCGGCTATGTTTGAGGCGTTTGTAAGCGCAGGTATAGACATTAAGCTCTTATACTGACTTTGACTGTAAACTGGTTGTTTTAAATAAGTATCCTTGCTCAGCGGAATAGGGTGTAGTGTAGGCGACATTGGCGCCACGTAGGTACAATGTCCATCTGCTAAGTCACTTGAAAGGCTCATCAACGATTTTCGGCACTCATGAACGCGGTCACCTGGCCCAATTTGGGTCCGCGGAAGACAGAAAAGCGTCCCGACATCATATAATGGATAAATGCTAATGATACATGCAATACTGTCATCAAATGCAAGCAAAAAACAAGCGTGAACATTACAACACAAAGAATGCAAGATAGCAAACATGAAAAAAAAGGGGGGGCTGGCTGGCTGGCTATTCAACAGCATCAATGACCGCCACAGCCTTCATAGCCTCCACCGCAGCAAGGTGACACGGCAAAATAGGATTTATCGTCCCACGACGAATACTGCTTCGCTTCGCAGCAGAGAGCACGGAGAGCGCAAAGTAGGAATGCGTGATGTCGCGCAGGAGCTGCTGGTAGTCTGCAGCGGGGTACGCACACCCCACGGAGCGGATCTTGTGCAGGAGATGCACGTGCAGCATCGTCGACGAGCCGGAGGACGGAACGCGGATGAGGGTAGAGCTGGCGTGGGGGACGAGAGGGAGGGTATGCGGGTATTCCTCGTGTCCGAGTTCCATGGACGCGCTATCGGAGTCACCCCCATGGGCCGGCGAGGGATCGGGTATGTGTCTGCTGTCTAGGCCCATGTCTGCAGACGTCGGCGGGACAGACACGGGCAATGGCGAGTGTTGGAATAATGCGTAGGTGGTAGCCGAGACGTCCATGAAGACGGGGTTGGACGTGCTCTTGGAAGGTTTCGAGCTCGACATCGAAACGGATCGGCCAACAGGTTTTGAGTGTGGGGGAGAGGAATCAAAGTCTGGCCGCGAAGTGAACATCCACGGCGTGGATGGGTCAACCGACACTATAGAAACATGAACGGGTCCCATTTCCGTGGGCTCATAAGCGCCGTTCTCGAGATGGGAAGTCCAAGCTAACGTGAACCGTCAGTTTCAGCTCGACAAAACAAAGGGGAAGTAACATACCATCCAACTCAGGTTCCTCCATCGACCCCAGCTTGGCAATGACAATCCTCCACTCAATATTTGCACGCTTGGCAAACCGCGAAGTGAAGTCCCACACTTTCGAAACGAGGAATGTCATCTCATCCACCTCAGTATCCGGATCACCTCCTCCGCCCTTCACAGTCAACCACACTCCCAGGTCATGCCCTTCACCACGCTGATCAACACATGAAGCAAAGAGCCATTTACCACAATCGCTTATCGCATACCCGACATGGAGGAACGTTCCCTTCTCCATCACATCGAGGCTCACAGAAGGCGACTCTGTCTTGAGCGGGCTATAAATGACTTTCGACTGTTGGGGCGTTCGGGCAAGAACAAAAGCAGGATCCTCCAGGTGCTTCTTCACCTCCCCGATCTGGAACAATTTCCGTGACATGGAGCGGATGACGGGGACGAGGATACGGTCGTACAAAGACAAGCATAGACTGTCAAGGTGACTGCTATACTCCGATCGTACTGTAGACTTTTAATCAATTCGTCAGTCACAGGTCACAGGCGACCTGGATTTGACGAAATGTCACACTTGTCACTCAAAATTTCGCGAAAACTGGCCCGGCGGGGCCCCCGCCGTCCTCCCGCCGCCGCTCCGCCGCGGCGGCTATTACCGCATATAGTAATCTGACGAATTCAAATTTTCGTCAGGCCAGTCACACGTCACATGGCCTGACGAATTGAATTAAAGTATACAGTAGTATCTGTTCGGGAATGAACTGAAAGAGAATGTGAGAGTCGGAAGCCTTGGATGCTTTCCGGACGACAGAGAAAAGCTGTCGCATCACAGGCGACTGAACATGCATCGTGGTGATGGGCGTCAGAATGAAGACAACTATGTTCGTTCTCGGAGGAGGTTCGGGAATGCCGGTGACAAAAGCATCTACACACAATTTAACACGGTAAAATGGTAAATACAGAGACACTCACCGAAGCTTTTCCGCAGCGCCGAATCGTACCGCATTTTCACGATCCCGTCATCGCAGAAGTCGCTTCTCCCTGGAGAGACTTTGCCGAAATGCTTTGCCTAGAAAGAACATGAGCATTTCCCCGTGAATCTAACAAGGACACCAACCTCATAAGCCGTATGCAGCGCCGACAGCCAATCTCTCGCGATATGTGAAATGTCTTCCTGTGACACGTCAAACGTAAAGAACGCTTGAATGTCCTTCTTGCCACTCCGAGGGCCAAGGCCCAGCTTATCCCAAAAATTCAAGGCTGGAGGCACCAACTCAATAACAGCCTCAAAATTGACGACACACTCCTCATGGAACTCCTTTCGTTACAAAAGGATCTCAGCGTCATGCAGCTAAACGTCTTTGACCTTGTTGGGCATGGGCCCCTTTCGATGTCCATCCTCGACTTTCTGTCCACAATACCCGAGGGTGCATTGGATCGTCCAGTCCCGGCGCTGAAGGTCCTTACGCTCGCGGTGCTTCCAAAGCAATTGAAAAGGGTGCAACAGTTTGTCCAATCGCGTTCTGCTCAGTCGGACAGCATTGCGCGCCTTTCAAAAGTTGACCTTCGAGTACAGATGAACGAGAAGGCAAGTGAAGTCGAACGGCTGGAGCACGCGGCTATGTTTGAGGCGTTTGTAAGCGCAGGTATAGACATTAAGCTCTTATACTGACTTTGACTGTAAACTGGTTGTTTTAAATAAGTATCCTTGCTCAGCGGAATAGGGTGTAGTGTAGGCGACATTGGCGCCACGTAGGTACAATGTCCATCTGCTAAGTCACTTGAAAGGCTCATCAACGATTTTCGGCACTCATGAACGCGGTCACCTGGCCCAATTTGGGTCCGCGGAAGACAGAAAAGCGTCCCGACATCATATAATGGATAAATGCTAATGATACATGCAATACTGTCATCAAATGCAAGCAAAAAACAAGCGTGAACATTACAACACAAAGAATGCAAGATAGCAAACATGAAAAAAAAGGGGGGGCTGGCTGGCTGGCTATTCAACAGCATCAATGACCGCCACAGCCTTCATAGCCTCCACCGCAGCAAGGTGACACGGCAAAATAGGATTTATCGTCCCACGACGAATACTGCTTCGCTTCGCAGCAGAGAGCACGGAGAGCGCAAAGTAGGAATGCGTGATGTCGCGCAGGAGCTGCTGGTAGTCTGCAGCGGGGTACGCACACCCCACGGAGCGGATCTTGTGCAGGAGATGCACGTGCAGCATCGTCGACGAGCCGGAGGACGGAACGCGGATGAGGGTAGAGCTGGCGTGGGGGACGAGAGGGAGGGTATGCGGGTATTCCTCGTGTCCGAGTTCCATGGACGCGCTATCGGAGTCACCCCCATGGGCCGGCGAGGGATCGGGTATGTGTCTGCTGTCTAGGCCCATGTCTGCAGACGTCGGCGGGACAGACACGGGCAATGGCGAGTGTTGGAATAATGCGTAGGTGGTAGCCGAGACGTCCATGAAGACGGGGTTGGACGTGCTCTTGGAAGGTTTCGAGCTCGACATCGAAACGGATCGGCCAACAGGTTTTGAGTGTGGGGGAGAGGAATCAAAGTCTGGCCGCGAAGTGAACATCCACGGCGTGGATGGGTCAACCGACACTATAGAAACATGAACGGGTCCCATTTCCGTGGGCTCATAAGCGCCGTTCTCGAGATGGGAAGTCCAAGCTAACGTGAACCGTCAGTTTCAGCTCGACAAAACAAAGGGGAAGTAACATACCATCCAACTCAGGTTCCTCCATCGACCCCAGCTTGGCAATGACAATCCTCCACTCAATATTTGCACGCTTGGCAAACCGCGAAGTGAAGTCCCACACTTTCGAAACGAGGAATGTCATCTCATCCACCTCAGTATCCGGATCACCTCCTCCGCCCTTCACAGTCAACCACACTCCCAGGTCATGCCCTTCACCACGCTGATCAACACATGAAGCAAAGAGCCATTTACCACAATCGCTTATCGCATACCCGACATGGAGGAACGTTCCCTTCTCCATCACATCGAGGCTCACAGAAGGCGACTCTGTCTTGAGCGGGCTATAAATGACTTTCGACTGTTGGGGCGTTCGGGCAAGAACAAAAGCAGGATCCTCCAGGTGCTTCTTCACCTCCCCGATCTGGAACAATTTCCGTGACATGGAGCGGATGACGGGGACGAGGATACGGTCGTACAAAGACAAGCATAGACTGTCAAGGTGACTGCTATACTCCGATCGTACTGTAGACTTTTAATCAATTCGTCAGTCACAGGTCACAGGCGACCTGGATTTGACGAAATGTCACACTTGTCACTCAAAATTTCGCGAAAACTGGCCCGGCGGGGCCCCCGCCGTCCTCCCGCCGCCGCTCCGCCGCGGCGGCTATTACCGCATATAGTAATCTGACGAATTCAAATTTTCGTCAGGCCAGTCACACGTCACATGGCCTGACGAATTGAATTAAAGTATACAGTAGTATCTGTTCGGGAATGAACTGAAAGAGAATGTGAGAGTCGGAAGCCTTGGATGCTTTCCGGACGACAGAGAAAAGCTGTCGCATCACAGGCGACTGAACATGCATCGTGGTGATGGGCGTCAGAATGAAGACAACTATGTTCGTTCTCGGAGGAGGTTCGGGAATGCCGGTGACAAAAGCATCTACACACAATTTAACACGGTAAAATGGTAAATACAGAGACACTCACCGAAGCTTTTCCGCAGCGCCGAATCGTACCGCATTTTCACGATCCCGTCATCGCAGAAGTCGCTTCTCCCTGGAGAGACTTTGCCGAAATGCTTTGCCTAGAAAGAACATGAGCATTTCCCCGTGAATCTAACAAGGACACCAACCTCATAAGCCGTATGCAGCGCCGACAGCCAATCTCTCGCGATATGTGAAATGTCTTCCTGTGACACGTCAAACGTAAAGAACGCTTGAATGTCCTTCTTGCCACTCCGAGGGCCAAGGCCCAGCTTATCCCAAAAATTCAAGGCTGGAGGCACCAACTCAATAACAGCCTCAAAATTGACGACACACTCCTCATGGAACTCCTTTCGTTACAAAAGGATCTCAGCGTCATGCAGCTAAACGTCTTTGACCTTGTTGGGCATGGGCCCCTTTCGATGTCCATCCTCGACTTTCTGTCCACAATACCCGAGGGTGCATTGGATCGTCCAGTCCCGGCGCTGAAGGTCCTTACGCTCGCGGTGCTTCCAAAGCAATTGAAAAGGGTGCAACAGTTTGTCCAATCGCGTTCTGCTCAGTCGGACAGCATTGCGCGCCTTTCAAAAGTTGACCTTCGAGTACAGATGAACGAGAAGGCAAGTGAAGTCGAACGGCTGGAGCACGCGGCTATGTTTGAGGCGTTTGTAAGCGCAGGTATAGACATTAAGCTCTTATACTGACTTTGACTGTAAACTGGTTGTTTTAAATAAGTATCCTTGCTCAGCGGAATAGGGTGTAGTGTAGGCGACATTGGCGCCACGTAGGTACAATGTCCATCTGCTAAGTCACTTGAAAGGCTCATCAACGATTTTCGGCACTCATGAACGCGGTCACCTGGCCCAATTTGGGTCCGCGGAAGACAGAAAAGCGTCCCGACATCATATAATGGATAAATGCTAATGATACATGCAATACTGTCATCAAATGCAAGCAAAAAACAAGCGTGAACATTACAACACAAAGAATGCAAGATAGCAAACATGAAAAAAAAGGGGGGGCTGGCTGGCTGGCTATTCAACAGCATCAATGACCGCCACAGCCTTCATAGCCTCCACCGCAGCAAGGTGACACGGCAAAATAGGATTTATCGTCCCACGACGAATACTGCTTCGCTTCGCAGCAGAGAGCACGGAGAGCGCAAAGTAGGAATGCGTGATGTCGCGCAGGAGCTGCTGGTAGTCTGCAGCGGGGTACGCACACCCCACGGAGCGGATCTTGTGCAGGAGATGCACGTGCAGCATCGTCGACGAGCCGGAGGACGGAACGCGGATGAGGGTAGAGCTGGCGTGGGGGACGAGAGGGAGGGTATGCGGGTATTCCTCGTGTCCGAGTTCCATGGACGCGCTATCGGAGTCACCCCCATGGGCCGGCGAGGGATCGGGTATGTGTCTGCTGTCTAGGCCCATGTCTGCAGACGTCGGCGGGACAGACACGGGCAATGGCGAGTGTTGGAATAATGCGTAGGTGGTAGCCGAGACGTCCATGAAGACGGGGTTGGACGTGCTCTTGGAAGGTTTCGAGCTCGACATCGAAACGGATCGGCCAACAGGTTTTGAGTGTGGGGGAGAGGAATCAAAGTCTGGCCGCGAAGTGAACATCCACGGCGTGGATGGGTCAACCGACACTATAGAAACATGAACGGGTCCCATTTCCGTGGGCTCATAAGCGCCGTTCTCGAGATGGGAAGTCCAAGCTAACGTGAACCGTCAGTTTCAGCTCGACAAAACAAAGGGGAAGTAACATACCATCCAACTCAGGTTCCTCCATCGACCCCAGCTTGGCAATGACAATCCTCCACTCAATATTTGCACGCTTGGCAAACCGCGAAGTGAAGTCCCACACTTTCGAAACGAGGAATGTCATCTCATCCACCTCAGTATCCGGATCACCTCCTCCGCCCTTCACAGTCAACCACACTCCCAGGTCATGCCCTTCACCACGCTGATCAACACATGAAGCAAAGAGCCATTTACCACAATCGCTTATCGCATACCCGACATGGAGGAACGTTCCCTTCTCCATCACATCGAGGCTCACAGAAGGCGACTCTGTCTTGAGCGGGCTATAAATGACTTTCGACTGTTGGGGCGTTCGGGCAAGAACAAAAGCAGGATCCTCCAGGTGCTTCTTCACCTCCCCGATCTGGAACAATTTCCGTGACATGGAGCGGATGACGGGGACGAGGATACGGTCGTACAAAGACAAGCATAGACTGTCAAGGTGACTGCTATACTCCGATCGTAGTATCTGTTCGGGAATGAACTGAAAGAGAATGTGAGAGTCGGAAGCCTTGGATGCTTTCCGGACGACAGAGAAAAGCTGTCGCATCACAGGCGACTGAACATGCATCGTGGCGATGGGCGTCAGAATGAAGACAACTATGTTCGTTCTCGGAGGAGGTTCGGGAATGCCGGTGACAAAAGCATCTACACACAATTTAACACGGTAAAATGGTAAATACAGAGACACTCACCGAAGCTTTTCCGCAGCGCCGAATCGTACCGCATTTTCACGATCCCGTCATCGCAGAAGTCGCTTCTCCCTGGAGAGACTTTGCCGAAATGCTTTGCCTAGAAAGAACATGAGCATTTCCCCGTGAATCTAACAAGGACACCAACCTCATAAGCCGTATGCAGCGCCGACAGCCAATCTCTCGCGATATGTGAAATGTCTTCCTGTGACACGTCAAACGTAAAGAACGCTTGAATGTCCTTCTTGCCACTCCGAGGGCCAAGGCCCAGCTTATCCCAAAAATTCAAGGCTGGAGGCACCAACTCAATAACAGCCTCGCCTTTCCCGACCAACACCCTAGGAGGCTCCAATTTCTCGAAACGCGAGTCTGGACTGTCTACAAAGTTATTCTTTAGTTATCATCAGGCGCAGAGCAAAATAACCTACGAAGGTTGAACAGCTCATCCATCGTAACGGGCGCCTTCACACCGTTAACAGCCGCGAACAAGCTGCTCACAGCCTGTACGTCCTTTCCCCACATTTCCCCCCCACGAGTCGTCGCACCTTGGCAGTTGACATCTGACCACACTGCCGACCAGATCTGGTTCTCGACTATCTCGCGGCCCAAGCTCTCAGCAGCCGCTTCCAGCATTCTCCCTTTACCGCCACGACCAGGAGATACCGGTGTAGGTACCGACGACACGCCCGTTCCAATTGCGACTCCAGTATTACCGCCAGGATTGACGCCGGAACGTAAAGGCCCGCTCAAAGGGAGCATGAATTCGTGCTTGAACTGTAGCGGAAGTAGTGCTGGACCTAGAGGGAGATACACCGGCAAAGGCGTCGACGGACGTTCGCCCTCCGCATCATCATCACTGTCATCGTCATCCATATCCTCATCGCTGTCCTGAACGTCTTCATCGTCCTCGCAGTCGCCCCTCGCCTCGGCCCACTCTTTCTCCCAGTCATCCTTCTCAGATCTTTCAACAACCTTCTGCTTCAGCATGACCAACCGCTTGATCACACCGAGACTCGGATCGGTCTTCCGCTCATACCACCCATCTGCTTCGTATGGTGGGCTCATCAACCCACTCCGGAACTTGCCTGCACTATACTTGCCATCTACTCTCCGATAACTCTCGTCGAAAGGAATCGCGTCCCATTCTCCCATCGGCTCGTCAGGTGTCACTTGAGTATGCACGTTGACATCCGCCATGCGAAAATCCGGTATCGTCTTCTCTGCCGCAGGACTGGGAAGCGCATGATGCACATCAGGCGTAGCAAGATGCGTGTGAACACTGCCAATTCCACCTACGTCCCACATTTCCTCCGCAACGCCAGCGGCTGGCGTCAAACCGGTGGTAATGCCCGGGACCACAGCAGGCTTCGTGTCGAAGAAACTGAAATCGTCTTCTGTAAAATCGGCTTCAAAGTCAGCCATACCCATCATGCCACTGGTCTCTGCAACGTTGTTGACTTCGAAGGAGAGGAAGTCGTTCATCCAATTCGAGTCAAAAGAACCATAAGAAGATTGAATGGGTTGAGGGTCCACGTCCATGGGAACTTGTTGCATGACGACTGGAGAGGCATTTCCCGGAGGAGGAGGAATAACAGCATTAGCTTGGGGAGGAGAGGGATAGAAGGTGTCCGCGGTTTGCTGAATTGGTGCTGAGTGTGGTGGAGGCTGGATTGGTATTGATGGTGGTTGTTGGGGCGGTGACGGTTGTGGTACGGGCTGCGGTGTTTGTTGCGGTGCAGGAAATGCCTGCGACGGTGTTCTGGAGAGCTTTTTCAGACGTTCCCTTTCTCGCTCCCGCTCCTTTGCGACTGCGTCGACAAAACCACCGACCTCTTTCGCGATGCGATCAATATCGCGGCTTTTGGAGCCAGTTAGTGTACGAAAGGCATTGGTAGAGCTGGGAGTGGAGAGCGAGAGAAATGACATGGCGGGGGTAGGGGAACTAGTTCCTGAAGGTGAAGATTGTAAGGTGGCCGGAAGAGTAGGAATGTAGGGCAATGGTGGATGGTTGGATGAGATGGATTGCACGCAGAGACAGGTTGGATAGATGATGGTTACACCCTTGTCTTCGCCCTGCCTGTTCTCTACAATAACCCAAGCAATGATATACGTGTCTGGATCCCGTATGTGTGCGCCGAGACCGATGAAGGATTCACGAAACTGCTTGGACAATGCAGACGTCGGACCATGGTACCAAGTGAGGAAATATGCCGGCGTCCCATATGGCAGGAGAGATATAGGTGTCCCGGCAGGCAAAGACGGGGCAAGGGAGACAAAGGACGTCGGAACCAGAATCGGATGGACAATGAGGCGAGACTGGGTGAGGTGTACCTGCAGAAAGCAGTATAGAAATGGCCTGTTATGAATAAGTACTAGTACAAGATAATATAGACGACGGACCGTGTCACTGCCCATGGAGCGGACCACTCATTAGTAGGCGCGGCATAAGATATCAAGAATCCGGCCTTGAGGCGACCTCGGACACACAGGGCGCGGGCGACGCTGTCGATAAGGGAGTCGCGGACAGCATTAAGAAAGTGGGAGACGGTCGTCCGAAGGGCCTTTGGCGGGAAAGCTGGTGATACGAGGTCCTGCGGGGAAAACGATGACGATTCGACGACTGCGCTCAAGTCAGCGATGCTCAACGACGGCACAGCGAGCTCACCAGTCAGCCCCGATAAGTCGAGGTCGCTAAACGGGTCGACCTGAGGCAGTATTCGGAATATATGCATACACGAAGTGGCAGCAATGTGCACACTGGTAAGTAATGAGTCGACGAGCGCGCTGTCGCCATTCTGCTCAACGATGCGCCGTCGCAGCGTCTCGATTGTCGCTGGCACCGGCGATGAGACGACGAGGAAGGCTACGTTGGATACGTTGGCGTCGAGCGTCGCGACATTGAGAGACATCGAGGAAGCATTGGTGATTATGTAATGCTTACCTCCCATAAATTCAGTGTTATTATTGGCGCCACGATGCCTAAGGCTCGGTTCGGACTCGACGGCTTCTAAACCTGTGTTCGAACGCATATATGCGCATCTAAATCTCTGTTAGGACGCATATATTCACATCTAAACTTTGTCGAATGCATATATTCGCATCCAACCCTGTTTTCGGACGCATATATTCGCATCTAAACCTGTTTTCGAACGCATATATTCGCATTCAACCCTGTTTTCGGACGCATATATTCGCATCTAAACCTTTCGAACGCATATATTTGCACTGCGAGTTGCTTACAAGTCCCTTTTAATCACTAACCCGCTAGTGCACCCCATCGCATGTCGAGTTCGGCGGCGAGTTATAATTATTCAAACATGCATTGATTATACGACGAAGCCCTATGTACGCGACGTCAATGTCGCTTGTGTAGACTAGATGCAGATGGCAGACTCTGCTAGTTGAATCTACAAGAGATATATCATCCGTAGCGACCGCGCCAGGGCGCGCATAATCCTACGAATGCCCATTTGGACTGTGCAAGAATGTTCCAAAACAACCAGTTTCATACCACCGTGTGAATCGAGTGCCCGATTCCACCCAGTTCCAGGACTTCTCCGCGAGAGGATACCGATATGACCTGTCGGAAGGTCGCGTAGCCGGAGGCGGGACGCGTCGGCGCGTACGATGAGGACGCGGCGGATGACGAGACAGGTCGCGAGGAGAATGGTTGACAAGAGATTGTAACCCATATGTCGTAGGGAGTGTTTGACCCGCACCCGGGAAGCCGTTACACGGGTGCTCAGCGGGCAGTAAGTGGTTAGTATCAAGTACAAGTTACGGAGACGAAGCTCAGCACATTGGGGAGAGTAAGATGATGGTAATGAATTAAACTAACTACTGTGACACGAACAAACGTATATGGAAAGGATTACTAAGCTACCTTCCCACGATTCCGAAGTTCCACCGTATCACAGTGCCCCCCAATCGTGGCAAGGGAGGTTCAAATAGCCTGGGTGAATTGATTTGAAGACTCGCATTGAAATCTGACCCTCCGAGTCAGAAATCCTGCAAGAAATTTGAGCAGCTTGATTCCATAATCATGATGCTCAGACTGCAGCATCTGAACTGCGTGAGTCGGCTTGTTTGCTATGCTGGTCGACACTCCTTCTCGATGATCGCCAGTCTGCGATGGTGATTCCTAATGGACCGTCACTCCTTCGGGTTCCTCTGGCTCTCCTCGACTCGCCAATGACTCTGTCAAGGAGCTCGCCCGTGTCCGTGTCGTGTCCGTGGCAGTATGAGCATGGCTCTCTGTGTTCGCCACGTTACACCCTACTACTGGTGGTAATAACTTGCGTGGTGATGCCATCGGACAGTGATCCAGTCTACACTTGCCGACCTCGTATAGGATGACTCGCTGTGTGCGTCATCCTTGGTACCCAGTACCCCCTACAGCCCCCCACATCAGAAACGAATTTGCTGCTTGCGCAGATTTGCTTCTGATTTACAAAACCTAGCCCCAATGAACAGTGGCCCCCCAGCTGGGACATGCGATTCGTCAATGGCGCAGAAAAAATTTTTGCATAAATTTTGAGGCAAGTCTTCGTTATTGAGCTGTATCTGACGACGGGCCACTGCTGTCCTGGTTGGTAGCTTCCGAAAACAGGTTTGTCTGGTCGGAATCGCTGAGTCCCCGTCAAGTCGCAGCTCGACTCAGAGCTGAGTAACTGATACTGATGCTAGAGTTTCAGTCGGAAGCTGCACACTCCTTTTTGGCACAAAGAAATCCATTTCCTTCGATAGCAGAGCTACAAGCTCGATGCTAATACTACGGAAAGAGAGCTAAAGCTCAATCACTGGAGTCCGGCATGTGGTGTAAGCCTCTGCCTCCCAGACCCGAAGGGACTGCAGCCGGTATACGCAGACGAATCAGATTCGAAATCATGGCATCACATTGTAGAGTAAGGAGTACTTGGCCAAAAGGAGAATAATACAAGAGAGCTACAAGCTCTATCTTGAATAAAAATTTGGGCCCTGTGAATGTCGGTTTCGAGCCATGGAGAGTAGTCGTGCGCGCATGAACAGTGAATCGTGCGATACATATCTCATCGTAGAATCTCATAGTCGAAGTTGTGACCGGGATATAACTTGGAGTACCTTGGGCCTCCGACGGGGACAGAGACGAACTGACACCGTTATGAGAACTGTGGTCAAACAACAAGGACTACCGGCACGAAGCAGTACAGAGACCATTTGCCAGTAGTTGATCGTGATTGAAACTGTCGCGATGTTGATGATTGAAGGCGGGCTGCTCAAATACAAGAGAGCTAAAGCTCGATCCTATACCGAGATGTCTTGCCGCTGCAAACGTTGACGGCAATGAGCATCTAGTCGTCGCCAATCGAGGATTCAGAATTGTCACTAAGTGGTTCGGTAGCCAAAATGCGGTGTGCATTTGGTGCAGACACCAGTGATTGGTGACGGTGGGTGGACGCCGGACGAAGCTTGACAGCGGAAAGGAAAACTGCAGTATGCCGCCACTGTAGCTCAGGATTTGAGTCGACAGGCTTTGAGAGGCTGCGCCGGCACGGTGTTCGCCGCACTGCGAAAAGCAGAGACGAAGCTCTCAGCTCGCATCGCTAATACTAAGGCCCATATCTTCCAATTCTCAGAATACCGGTCGACGGCTGGGATATTCAAAACCGCGAGCCCCGTCTCTGCGCAGTCAAAGGCTGTGCCCATGAACGGGGACAAGATGAAGGTGGAGGAACTCTGCTCCTACTGCAGCCACGGCAGCGCCAGTGAAGATATGTCGCAAGGTTAGCGTGACAGGGCGCATTGACGGCGTCTTAGGGACAATGTTGAGAGTAACGAGTCGACAGTGAGAACCTCAATCCAAAGATGCGCGCCGGAAGTATGATATCGACAGCCGGACATGACTAGTAAGGTGGACAAGACGGATGGTGGATGGCCAGGAGCGCTGCGTAGTGTGGGATATGCCGGTCCAGGTCTGTAGTTCGTACAGAACGACGACAGCTTGAAGACGGCCAGCTAGTACGGGTCAGATGAATCCTGATATTCGCCCAAAGTGCGCGCCGGCAGAGACTGTATCGGCTTGAAGCGCGGAAGTAGCTTGATGTGCTCTGAGCGCTCGGTACGCATGTCACGATGATACTACGATAATGATTATGCAAGTCGTCGGTCGAAGACCGGAAACATCAGAGATATGTGCCGTGCATGCCGCGATTGAAGAAGCCTGCTAAGCATGATGGTTCGATTCAAGCATCCGATTCAACATCATTAGCGTGCGCTGAAGTCGTACATTGAAAGCTGACTGATTACTAGCAATGAGTCGGGACCGTAGATGACGAAACAACCGGTCGCCGGATGGCAGGCGAATAGCGACAATGGCTGAAGGTCGTGCTGGCGGTTTAATGCAGTAGTGGGCTTAGACCGGGTTCGTGGAAGGCCTCGAATGGACTGGAGCACAAGAGTCCGAGTTCGCACTGGTGACATATGGCGCGAGCAAGAGAACGAGACAACGCTCACGCAGTAGGGTGACAGTGACAGTGACGCGGCTAGCGTTTAACGAAAGACGAAAGAGCTAGAAGCTCCATTTCGTTCAAGGCAAGGAGTTTAAAAGTTCCACCAAGCCATTTCAAGAGAGCTAAAGCTCAATCTTGCTCAAATGCATCAGGAACCCCGACCGTGGGTGGAGATGAGGATGAACGACGCAGCAATAGCGACAATGATGACAAGCGACGTGGCCATAGCGATCAGGACGAATGACCCGACCAACATGGAGATGACGAGGACGAGCAACCTCAACAATAACGACTGACCACGCGAAATGGCTCATGCTGGTGATGAGGGAACCCGGCATATCGTGTTCCGTGTGAAATGAAACCGGGAAGCTGGTCACTAGTATGCCTGCATCAACAAGAACGTGCTCATGCTGGCGGAATGTCTGCGTAAGGGTAGTCGTTTCTGAGGGATTTCCTCCTTGACAAGCAGCATCTCGATAAATAGTGCATGATCCGGGTTTGTATCTCGTACGAATCAATGACGACTTGAAGACAGCCTTTTACCTAACACGAGCTAGATGATGTTCACACGAAGTGCGTGCGACAGCGATTGTAATGGCTTGAAGCACAGAAGTAGCTTGATGTGAGACTTCGTGTCGTCCAGCGTCCAAGCGTCACGAGTGACAGCTCCAAGTAGCAGTCCGTGGAATGAAGAATTTCACTGCTGTGAATTTGTATTGCTGCGGCCCGCGCTGGAGCACCCTTGCGCCCCCCAGACCAGCACTGACTGTGTACCGTGGTGGTCTTAAGAGTGGGTGCTCGGATGCCAAATTTTCTGTCTAGTGCAGAACAGCGCGAGACTCGAGTTTAACTGTCGAGACGGATGAGAGTTGGCGCCGAAGATAATCATCCATAATGTCCAAGGCACGGGTACATCATAGTCATCGGGCGAACGATGCTGCAGAGATCAAGTATCGTAAGTAGTCCCCACAGTCATTGTCAGAGTCATTGAGTAAGGACATGTTGGTTCACACGTGCCGAAAAAGGTCAAGAGAGCTATAAGCTCAATCTCGTCGAAGTCACAATTACAAGAGAGCTATAGCTCAATCCTGTCTCAATGCACACCTCCGTCAAACACGCCGGGAATCTCGCGTCGAGACCGAGACAGATTGATTATCTTCCAGGACGTCGACGAATGTCAAAGCGGACAAGCTAACGCCTGGTTTGTCAAGAGCCGTATATATTCCAGCCACGCGGAGCTGAGATGTCGATTACACCCTCGTCTGAACTTCGGACATGTATGGCGTCCAAATTCTCAATACCTAGGAGAAGTGAACAAGGTGATCATGAGCCGCACCGACGTTTGAACTCTGTTACAACAGCGACAAGTGCAGAACGAGCCTGGAGTACGGCGGTATCGATAGAAAGCGGAAGAGGAACACCGCGAAAACCAGTGCTGCAAGCTAGGCCATAATACGTCGTCAATGTAATAATAAAACAATGTCCAGGTGACCCGAAATGAGGACGACGAGATCCCAGGGGTACGTAGGTTGAGGTAGTAGAAGGAGAGCTAAAAGCTCCATCCCGTCCGTGGCACGAGAGCTACCAGCTCTATCGTGATTCGTGCTAGTAGGCTCAAGAGAGCTAGAGCTCAATCTTGATTGGATGCATCCGGGCAGCGATAAGCAGCCCACAAGCTGGCAAGCCGACCATGACAAACTAGCTCTTGATCGTAGCAGACTGAGCTGTCAGAACACACGCGCGTCATGCAGTCGAGATCAACCGTCGGGGTTGACAGTCATGACTGAAAATTCCTCGAAATGCTGACTACGGGAATGCTGATTGTACACTTGAAGGCCGCTATTGATGTAGATGTTGCGAGAGTGGTGATAAACCTCTTCCTGCCGGTCCGAGAGAAGGCAACAGTTCGGAAAGCGCGTCAAACCTTCAGCCCGAAGAGTACTGGTGCCAACGTCACATTTCGTAGCGATGACGCATCAGAAACGGTGTTTGTAAATCTTCAGCAGGGGAACAACCGCAAACGACAGATCCAAAACGGTACGTGAGTCATTACAATGGCGAGGCAAGACTCGAAGGATTGAGCCCGAAACGGCAGTGGAACAGGGCTGAAAAGACGCTCGCCAGAAGGAAAGAGGTCTTGGTTCGGGTCAATATGGGCAACGGGTAGAGCAAGTCGCCCCCATGGTTGAAGAGATGGTCCGGACTAAAAGACGAATTGATTCCAACAACGAATTGAATGCGCATGAGCCGTGTTAGGGGTTGGGCGAATTTTGAAGACGGTGGCTGGAAACCGTGACTTCCTTGAATCCAAGTGGCGAAGAATAGTCTGGAGCAAAGCAGAGAGCTAGAAGCTCAATCTGGCTAGACGGCAAAGGAGCTCCATCATGCCTGAATAAGGAGAGCTAGAGCTCCATCCTGAAATCACGAAGAGACGATGTTCTGTCTTGCTGTTCCTAGTCCAAGTCGTCTTACATGTCACGCGCGGGAAGGTAACATGTTCCATTGAGACTGAAGGTAACGGCACATCATTAATCGTACTCGGGACGCGGTGGCATAGCGAAGACACAATGCCTGGCATGGTCTCGACAACGGGTGTCTTCCGGTCGGCTAGCACTTGCGCATCGTGGAACATGTAGACATTGGCGTGCGGAACAAGCGCTTCGTAAACGAACCCTCCGGTGCGGACGCTAGTCTGGACTTGAGAGTGCCTTTAAGAGCAGATAGACTTTTGGTTTCGCCGAAACATGGCTGTCTTTCCAGGTGGCAGAAGCCCGATCCGTGTTGCTGGACGCGGAACTCCAAGGAAGCCCAAACGACGGTTATGGTTTGACAGCAAGCCAATAGAATAGAAGTGCTCCTGGAGTCTTTACGCCTGAGGTCCGGTTGCTGGCGATAATCGTCGTCCAGCATTTATCTCCTAACAGACCGTGGTCGCACACACAGCTGAAGATGTCAAGTTCGAAGGACGGAAAAAGAGATAGTACGGCGACACATAGTGCATACAACCGCTGCCCTGGATTCAGAAACAACTAATCCCAACGCGAATATCGCGACTGCAGCGTATCGAGTTCCAAAGACAACGCCTTAGAAACGGCCGCATTGGCGCGTTAGGGGTAATGAGTCGACTCTGGACGCCCGACAGAAACAGAGGAGTCGCGTTCAAGTTGAGATCGTTGTCGTGAAAGCGATGATAGCAATATCCAGGACATACCCAGGCTCATCCTACCGGTCCAGCGTCGAGATTCGCAGAGTCAGCGCATTAGACGCAGTATCAAAGAATGGTTAAAGCGGAGGCACGAAATCTAAGGTCGGATGTTGACATGTTGATCGTGACCTTGGCCGCACGCCGCTTGATGGCACAGTAAGTACGAACATGATCTCAAGAATCGAATGATGGCTAGCGGAAGCATAGAATGAGATCTGCAGGCTCAGCCCAGGAATGCACAAGAGAGCTAGAAGCTCAATCTTATTAATAGCAAGGAGCTGAAAGCTCCATCATGCCGGTCAGGAGAGCTAAAGCTCCATCCTGTTGAAAACACAAGACAGCTGAAGATCAGTCTTGTTTTGGCCACCTTACGAGTCATGCGGAGGTCGTGTTCAAGGTTGCCGTGGATTCGGAAACAACCAATCCCAACGTCACGAATATCGCGACTGCATCGTAACGAGTTCCAGAGACGCTCTAGAAACGGCCAAATTGAGCGGGTTAGCGGTAACGAGTCGTCGATGAAGATGGCAAAGAGGGTGATGGATTAGTCATCCTCGTCCAGCTACTGAGCTAGTCCTGGAGAATACAACGACCAATTGACAAGCACCAAACCCTTGATCCTGATAGCGACGTCAAGACTCGTCAAGTCACGATGTCATACACGGTATCGAAGAACGTTTGATGCCAAGGACCGGAATCTTGAGCAGCAAAGCATAGCCAAAGGGGACGTAAATCGCGACGACAAGGGAAGGCCAAAGTAGAGAGTCTCGGGCAAAAAGTTCAAGTAACCCACGGATATCGGAAGGAGAACAAGACTCCGAATCATTTTAGGCGGGTTGATACATGCGGCCGCGCCGACAAGGGTTGAAGAAGGCTCCAAGACGAGAAGCCTGGCTGTACGAGCTTGGGAAGTAACAACACCTGAACAGACAGCCGAGTGTGGGATGAAGCTCGGAGGCACCAAGAAATTGATTACAGTGTTTTTGCACGCGCCTCGAAGACGGTGAGAGAGCTACAGCTCAACCTCTATATGGCAAAGGAATTTAAAGCTCCATCACGCCTAGTAAGTAGGAGAGCTAGAGCTCTATCCTGTCGAATCCTATAGAGACGAAGTTCTGCCTTGCTGTTTCCAGTCAAGGTCGCTTTACGAGCCACACATATAGAGCAACAGAATTCGTTGAGAGTTGAAGGCCACAATATCCCGTAGACCGTATTAATCGAACTAGAAGGAGCCGTGGTTTGATAGCTATTAGCAGGCCAGTACTCATTCGCGCCTGGGGTCTAGCTGCTCTGGCGATAATCGTCGTCCAGCATTTATTTCCTAAACGACGGCGGTCACAGTCGTTGAGGCTGGAATGTTAGAGGCAGACAGCGGGTTCGAAGGTCCTGTCCAAGGTTATCGTGGGTTCAGAACAATAATGCCAGCACCGCAAATATCGCAACTGAAGTGTAACGAGTTTCAGAGAGAACACCATTTGTAACAGCGAATCATCCGCGTAAACAGCGAGGACAATGACGGGTAGTCAGTAGAGCAGGTATTGGTTGTGAAGGGAAGGTGCGGTGCGTGTGACGTTGGGGAAGGCGGACATGATTGGTCGATGGATCCGTTGTTGAGATGTCGAAGCTGTTTCTCAAGCACCTCGACTTCGAACTCCTCTGTCATGTCCTCTGGCCGTGCGGGAAGTCTGACAGTTCTAAGCAGATCCTTTGTGAACCGCGACGGGTGGGCTGTCGGATCGGGATCTCCCTCTAGTTTGGGTAATGCAGAGAAGCTCTTGGTCAGTGCTGGCTGTGAACGGTCATCGATTTCGAGCGGTTTGTCTGCATTGTCCGTTCCAGATGCGTACTTTCTTGTTGACACATTGGAAGGAAGTCCCATGAAAGATGCTCAAACATAACAATGAACCTAGCTGGGAGGTGTCCAAACGAGATTCCATAAAGATAACAGCAATTTGACGTCGCCGCAAGAATCAAGTACTCGTTATAGGATTAGAGAGAGCTAGAGCTCAATCTCGGGGATGCATTGCTGGTACTCCATCAAGTACCATCAGGGATCTTTTCCAAGCGAACTTTGGGAGAGCAGGGTAGCATTAGGGTCTATCTACGACATGTTCCAAGACCGTCCTGTTGCTAAATCATAAGCCGAGAACGCTCAAGCTGTCGAGATCTTGATAACGCTGGAGCGGATCAATCAAACATTATCTAGACGTCTGTCGTCCTAGCCAATGCGGACCTATGGTCCATCGATACGCAGCTGCAGATCCAACGAGGATTCTTGTTTGAGGCTTAGTCGTTCGTAAGGTAAGCATTCGGGTTGTTTAGCAGCTGGGCGGGACCAGGGGTTGCAATCGTTGATATGGTCAAGGACTGACAAGCATTCCTAATAGATCGCGGAGTCGACATAACTTGAGTCTCGATGAAGCGCACAGGTTGTCAGTGCCCTGAGGTTGAGACGTGGTTATCGAGATGGTGGTATTACGGCCAGTGTCAAATGATCTCTACGTATCGGCACCGGCGACAGATAACGCCAGTGAGTAGATACGGCTCGAAAGGACAGAGCCAAATGGGAAGAGTCATACGAAATGCGACAAAGCCCGCCGTGCGTGAGGAAACTAGTGAGAGTGAGACCGGCGTCTACCACATGCGTCATTCAACCAAGCGAGGAGCCCGGAGGAGCCGAGAGTCAATATCGCGACAGTCGTCGAACATGGAGTGACAGTGGGCGTCAAACATGGAGCAGATGGAAAGGGTTGAGCTTGGTGAGAGATGTTGAAGTGACAGCAGCTGGTGCGCGAATCACGGCATGGTGAGGAGGGGAATCCGAAGAGTGTGCAGCTGGGATGCGCCTACGCACACTGAGAATGATCCGAATGAAGACCCGTGGCGGAGCCGTGGTCGCAATGTCAGCGGTGCCAGTAACGCAAACATGAGAGCGACACGCTCAATCATGCAAGGGTACAAGAGAGCTAGAGCTCTATCTTGTAGCGGACCAGAGGAGCTGGAAGCTCGGTCAGGCCTGCATGCAAAGAGAGCTAAAGCTCTATCTTCGCCGGGAGCTGCAGGCTAGCAGCTCAACCGGATTGGTATCCTTGCAAGCCGGGAGCCAGAAGCTCAACCAGCTTGGTATCCTCTGGGAAGCGGTGAAGTCCTGGGTGACCCCACCACTGTGAATCGAGTGCCCGATTCCACCCAGTTCCAGGACTTCTCCGCGAGAGGATACCGATATGACCTGTCGGAAGGTCGCGTAGCCGGAGGCGGGACGCGTCGGCGCGTACGATGAGGACGCGGCGGATGACGAGACAGGTCGCGAGGAGAATGGTTGACAAGAGATTGTAACCCATATGTCGTAGGGAGTGTTTGACCCGCACCCGGGAAGCCGTTACACGGGTGCTCAGCGGGCAGTAAGTGGTTAGTATCAAGTACAAGTTACGGAGACGAAGCTCAGCACATTGGGGAGAGTAAGATGATGGTAATGAATTAAACTAACTACTGTGACACGAACAAACGTATATGGAAAGGATTACTAAGCTACCTTCCCACGATTCCGAAGTTCCACCGTATCACACACCGACTTCTGTACGAAAGCCCAATGTCTATGCCTGCGCTTACAAACACCTCAAACATAGCCGCTTCCTCCAGCCGTTCGATTTCACTTGCCTTCTCTTTCACTTGTACTCGAAGGTCAACTCTTGAAAGGCGCGCAATGCCATCCGACTGAGCTTGATCTCCAGAACGCGATTGGACAAGCCCGCGCACCCTTTTCAATTGCCCTGGAAGCACCGCGAGTGTAAGGACCTTCAGCGCCGGGACTGGACGATCCAATGCACCCTCGGGTATTGTGGACAGAAATTCGAGGATGGACATCGAAAGGGGCCCTTGCCCAACAAGGTCAAAGACGTTAAGCTGCATGAAGCTGAGATCCTTTTGTAACGAAAGGAGTTCCATGAGGAGTGTGTCGTCAATTTGGAGGAGATGGAGAGCAACCTCTATGAGCATGCAGCCAGAGCGCCGCAGAAAGGTAATATTACTTGGCCGAGGCCATTGCTGCCTGTCATCTCTTGTAGAGAGAAACAGAGAACGGAGGGCGGGCAATGTAAGATGCTCGAAGATAGCATCATTTTCGAGTGCAGTCACGGTGAGGTAGAAGGTCGAGAGACGAGTATGGGTTACGACACGACAGTTTCCAATACCGGGCCCTTTGATGCTGCAGACCCAGAGGGTCTCAAGGAGTGGCGCATGTTCTAAAAGAGCAAGGAGGTCGACAAGAGGCATGAAAGCATAGGGTGCTCGCAAGCTGTGCAGACAACATCCTGGATTCGGAAGATCAAGAAAACGCAATCCGCTCGGGAAGTCGGTGCCTATCTCTAGGCGTTCAACATTGGGTATGGCATACATGATTTTTCGAAAAAGCGCCTCGTGTAGGCAAAATACTCGGGCAGTATGAACGTGGGTGGCCAGTGGGATCTCAGCACCGTCGATCATTGAAGCGAGCTCGGGAATGGCAATGGGCAGGTATTCGCGTAAAGAGAAGCAAACACTGATGGTATCCGCCCTTGGGAGCAACCGAAGGAACGTCTGAAAGGTGGAAATTGCGTAAGTGGAAGTGCTGAAATTGGAGACTGAAGACAAGTGGAAGAGAAGGTTGAGAGGAAGGGTAGAAGTGGCCTCTATTCGTCTTTCAAGGGCCTGCGAATATGCAATCTGCTGCTCAGGAGAGCCTGATATCAAGGGGTGAGTGCCGTCGTTAGAAACAGTCAAAGGAATGGTGGTCCACAGCCGCGGATCAGCCAGAGCGGTCGTACGCCATCGACGACAGACTAGGAGAATAGGTGTGTGGATGCGGTGGGATGCAACGATGTCGTCAAAAGTATCAAATGTCGCAGGTTGGGAGATCGCGACATACCGGAGGAAGATTTCGCTCAGGATCTCGCATGGGAGAGAGCGGATGGGAGAAGGCGAAAGTAGGGATGTATGCATGGCAATAGACGAGCGCAGACGCGTCTGCTCGTTGGCCTTGTCGACGATGAGCTGCTCAAGAGTCGCCGTCTCGGCCTTGAGCTGTTGTATACGAGCTTCAAGAGCGGGAAGCTCTTCCTCTAATGCGGATAACGCCTTCTCATCTGCTAGCTTTGACTGGGCAACTTCGGACAGCGTCTGGCTGTCACAGAGGAAGTTGGCGGGCACAACGTCCGTGATGCGACTGACAGTGTTGGAGGCAGGATCCATTCCAATACCCTTATCTGCGTTTAGCGTACAGAAAAAAAGACATGAAAACATTGACTTACTGATGTGGCTGTTGTGGAAAAAGGGAAAGTCTGGGGAAAGTCGGACGCGCCGATTGCGGTCACCTGCTCTGTTTGATCGATGAGTCATCTTTGCCACACTTTCACCTTCGTTCAATCGGACTCAACCACGTCGTCGCTGGATTACAAGATTGCAAGTACACTCCCCGCCCCTCTGGAAAAGTCCGCGACAAGACGTGATGTTCGTTGAGAATGATGCAATTTGAGCAGCCATTGATTTTACAGCTTTACAGCTAATTATAACCCAATCATCTTGCAGCACAGCAGTGCTAACGTTCCTTTTGCTCTACTGCCTTGGAAACTTGGTGCTCAAATACCCATTTTGTACGGACGGCCTCCAATAGAGGCCGCATGATTTTATCCAATTCGGGTCTGGTGCTCTGCCTTGGAACGTTGTCGCGAACAGCTCTCGAATTTTGACTATCTTCGTAATTTTGGTACGGGAGAGGCTGTTAACTTCAAACGACGCCATAAAAGCCCTTTTTGCCGTCTTCCCTGTTTGAGCAAGGAATGCTTTTCTGACCGTGACTCTTCACCTGACTCGGCGCAATGGTCGTTTGTGTATCTACCCTTTCAAGGGATTGCTCCTATACGGCGCGTCTTCACGAGGGTGCTCCTCTGGGATGCATCATCGCGGGGACTGCTACTCTGGGGTGCGTCTTCAAGGGAGTGCTCTTCCAGGGTGCGCCTGCTTTGTGCCGGCGCGTCGTGCTGACATCGTCCCGGAGACGTCTTCGTGGCTCTGTGAGCGGGTGATGCATCGAGATAACAGCTGGACGCGTGGCTGTACGCTCGGGGATCGTGGACAACGAGTAGCTCTTCGACGAGTCCATCTGCTCAGGGGAATAGCACAAAGAAGGAGACCGTCACCTAGAACAGATTACCCGCGTAGTATGTCCAAGAATCGAAGACGAGTTAGCAATATGCCACTGTCCAGTTCTGCCCAATGAACACGAGTCCAACTTTCATACATCGTAGGTGCGTGAAGGGTTCGGCATGACGGGCCCCAACGAACCAAAGAGAAGCCCAAAACGCATTGCCCGGGGCTCCTCTTGGCTCTCACTGGTTGAATAGACCAGCGGCCTCAGCTGAGAGGACTTGTACCACGATGCCCAAGGCTCACTTCGGACTTGACGGATTCTAAACTGGAGGCCTCATCAACAAAGTTTTAGACTGACACAGTTCCATGAGAAAGATTGCTCAATTCGGTTTAACAAAGCAATAATCGAAAAGAAAGATATGATGTAAGAGGCGTTCACGAAACAGCAAAGCAGAAAACAAATTTATAAAATCCAAGTAGCCGCGGCCACGGAATTTAGCGAGGTCCAACAACATTCAGGTCATCACCGGGGCTGGTCCTGACCCAGGCGCATTGCCCCTCACTGGTGACCCAATTCGAAGTCGCGAAGATGATGTCTTCAATGGGATCAATCGTATCGCCCGTGATCGGTACAGGCGACTTCTCCCAACCCTCTTCGATGGGCAGACGTTCCTCCCTAAAGAACACATCCACGAATCTACAACGCAGTCAGAAAACTCTAAAATTCCCCCTACACCGACTGCAAACTCACTTCTTCGGCGCCTCCCCGGTTGTCGCATTGCCCATAACACTTAAATAGAGCGCGCTCTCCCTGGTCCGGATCGTCATCTCGCTGAGCGTGTTATGCGTCTGATTGTTATCCCTCAACGACTGCTGAAGGCGCTCGTGCTGAACTGCCCCAGCAGACGACGCATTGTAATTATCCGAGCCCGGGTTCGAGTTGGCTAGGACGGAATAGATCTCTTCGTTGAACTCCCAGTTACTCCCGAGCGCTTCGTCCATGCGGGAGACGGACGCGTCGTGCTCAATGTTGCCGTGACTGCATTTCCCAAGTCAGAATAAGCACACCGAGAGAGGGAGGTGGACACGAACAGTCTGACGTCCTTCAAGCTGAAGGCATCCCAAGCGTACGTCGAGGTCATAACACTGACTCTGGCCGCGAGGAGGATCACCGGGGCCTGGACGTTGAAGCCATCTGGGAGTTCAAAGATACAGATCAGAAAACGCCCATAAATTGTGGTAGGCGCGAAAGCCTCACCGTTCCCCGCCTTCATCATGATCGGAATAGTGATGTTCTTGCCGTCGCGAGGAAGGTAACCATGGTTGGCAAGACTGTATAAGTTGAAGCTTGTTAGACGTGTATATAGCGCATGAAAGAAAATACACCGACGCGTTCAATCCAGGACAAGGACTCCTGACATCGTCGGGACCAGGCGCAATGAATTTATGATCATCGCCACCACCGGGAAAAGCACTAGCTTGCTTGACAAGAGCAAGAGCGGGAAGAACAAAGAACAAGGACGAGAGGAAAACCATGGCGAATAAGGTAGAAGGGGGTGAGTGAGATGCCTTTCTTCCTCAACAACCATGGGTTTTATACCCTCGTCAACGTAAAGCTGCCCCAACTTCGCAGCATGGCTCCTGACGAGTGTGCGATAATCCATGACCTGTGATTGGGCATAACTGTTAGAACGAATGATCTGAGAGTTGCCGGAATTAGGACAAAAGCAAGAGTCATGACTGGACAACCGCCGATCCGCCTGCAAAGGTATGCATCCGGGCATCCGTGTCCTGTACGCGTTTGGGATGAGTAAAAAGAAGGCTTCGACGTCGCCGAGAGCTACAGAGGCGAGCGGATCGACGATGGGAGACGAAGAAGTTCTGACAAAAAGGTCCGCTCAGTAGATTGTTGTCGCGACGTTGTACAGACGAGGCCGTACAAATGAATGGCTTGGGAGCTCCGGAACAGAGTTAGAGGACGATAGCCGATGACCACACCTCTCCCTTAACCTCATCACACCATCTCTCGTCCACTCACATTTCTCGCATGATCGCAGAACACTCGCCTACCAAATCCTGTGGTGGTCTGAAGTCCCCGGCGAGAACAATAGCGTCAAGGCCTTGGCATTTACTTCATTGTTGTAAGGTCATCGTTTCTGGAATAGAATCTCGATCCCCTCAAAAAATCCCGGCGGGAATGAGGCTAAATCATTTTGTTAGTTATATTGAACATCAAGTAGTAAAGGTTACTTGCCATTCCACAGCCCACATATTCGACACTAGCATAATAGGGTACCACAATACTTGTCTTCGATATCAGCAGATGACTGCGCGAGCGCTAAACTCGATGAAATGGCCAGAAAATCAATGACAGAGCCAAAACGACAGCGATGATACAACGGGAAAATATGTTGTACAGATGATTCGATACGGAGCAGGTTAATCAATCCTGCTCTGCGGCAGTCAGATCGCGCGGTCGATATGTGACGTCCTGGTCCCGAAGTTCAGCCTCGATATCTTCAGGTATCCTTCCTTTCACGCGGACCGCATATATGCCACGCACAAATGTACCTACACATATACATGTGTCAGAAAAGCGCGAGCAGGAAAAAACGGAAAACGCACTGGTTCTCTGCCATTTGGCTACCCAGCTCTTCTCCGGGGTGATCATAGCTATCATGCCGTCAAAGTACTGAGATGTGCAGCTTAATATGCGTTCGGGGTTTCCTTCAAGCTGAAGCAGGAAAGCACAGTTAGGTATACACTTCTGCAGGCGCGGGCATGCTTACATGTAGGACGTTCTCGCAGTTGGGACAACCGTTCGCGCGAAAGTCACCGCTGGTCTGAATGATGGAACATAGCAGACAGGCCCTGTTATTCCTGTTTTTGGGCATGGGGATAACTTCGGGGACTTCCTTTTCGTGTGGCATGATGGCGGTTGCAGATCAAGCTGTAAATGGACACGTGATCAGCGCGACCTTGCAAAAACCACCATGTCGATGGTTATCCCGGATGCAGCGCCAGAAGTCAAACGCCGCGCACTGTTTTACGTGTTGTGTTTCTTTCTCGCCTTTTTAATATTCTCTGTAACTGTCGCGTTGTACTTGGCCCGCCGGAAGAGATCCAGGCGTTTCAATAAGCGCATTTATATCCCAGTAGGTTCTAATGCTTGAGCAACTATACACTTGCTGACAGCTGGAACTATAGACAGACAACCGCTCTGTATTGCAGTCCGCGCCGACTACTCCTGTTCGCTCGTCTATCTCCCAACGCTCCTCCTTGCACGATTCTCTCAGTTCAAATCGCCTTTCTACTATCCTCGCCTCGCCTGTCAAGACTCCGAAGCGCCCGCTTAACGTGAAAAAGTGTTCCAAGTCAACCACTGCATGCCCTTCTCAGTGCTTGGGATGTCTCATTCAAGTTGTAGACTCCAACTTCTCGCCCTCTTGCTCGCCGCTCCTCCTAGATGGACAGAAGACTCCTACTCCTTTGACTCCCGTGATGAGCCGTCGCTGTTCTTTGGTTGAAAGTTGAATCTTGGATACTACTACGCTGTGCCCTTGAATTGTTGTATGACTGGAAAAACAAACTTCTCATCTCTAATCTGAACCTGAAGAGTATCGTCGAGATCTGGGGTACTAAGTACTTCTAGGCCTGCTCTATGAATTCTTCGAGTGTTTCTATGGCTGGACTGAGATTGGCGACTAGATTTCTATAGTCTTTCTTTGGGTATCTGTCCATCCGCATCAGTTAAAATGCCATCCGTTACAATAAATACGTGTCATGGAATACAACAAACAGCGGGGTACAACAAGCACAGTCTTCATAACAATTCAGCCAAAGCTCGCCCACTTGTTATGGCCCTTGAGGACGACCTTCTTGCTGGATCCAAAGGTTGGGATCAACGATGGGTGTGATCCATCCTTGTGTAGTCTCTCCCCGGTCTGAGGAGCTGACGCAGTTGGCGTCGGGTGGTCGTCTTGTAAAAGAGATCGTCAGTTCCAACATACATTTGTCGAAAGGCTAAGGGACACATACTTCAGGATGGACTTTAGGTTGACATGGCGTTGGGCTCCGCTGCCACTCCGTCTCCTGGGCTTTTCGTCAGTCCAACCGCGCCAGCGCACTCTCTTCCTTTTTTCTTCAGCGTTAACGGTCCTCGGGACCACGTAAACGGCCGCCACACCGGCAGGTCGTGGAGCGACACCTTGCGCATGAATTGGCGCAGGAATGCGCGAGGGCTGTTGTTCGGGAGAGACGGAATTATCCATCGCAGGCTCCCGCTTGAGCGCGCCCCCTCCGATGGTCTGGAACTGCGGGAAGCGGGGTGGGCTGTCGATGGGGAGGGGGCAATAGACCGGCTCGCGCTGGAGAGTCCGGGGATAAGGCGGAGGCCCTCCTGGCAGTGGTCTCGGCTTGCGTGGAGCATAGCAAGCCTTCTTGTGGAAGAGAGGTCGAGGGTGATTGGGTGTCGTTAGTTTTGTCGTGGTATTGGTGGGCTCGCACTGGAGAGTCCGGGGATAAGGCGGAAGCCCTCCTGGGAGTGGTCTCAGCTTGCGTGGGGCGTAGCAAGCCTTCTTGTGGAAGAGAGGTCGAGGGTGATTGGGAGTCGTTAGTTTTGTCATGGTATTGGTGGTGGTGGGACAAAGGCAACAACAATGACTCCCTCCCAAACTCGTCCACCTGTCCACGTGATGGCGTCATTGTTCGCTCTTTTAGTCAACTTTTAGTAAATTTGAAGTTTTAGGACGGGAGGGCGTGTTGGAATCTCAAGTGCATCACTGCACCCGATACCGCTCATCCCGATGCCGGCGGACTCCACCGGTATCATCCCCGCCGACTCGTATCATTCCCGCCGACTCGCATCCATTCCCGCCGACTCATGTAATCCTCCGATTGGTATTTATGGTATATACACGTAGAGTATATAAGCCCTGTATGTAGTCAGTAGAATTCAGTTTCGAATTTTCGGGTTCACCGCACCTTTACATTCCCGACAACTTCGTAACTCACCCGAACGTCGACGCGCCCCTCTCGTTTTCTCACAGGGCGCGGCAGCGCGATTGATGCGCTCACCTGGAGCTTTCGAAACCCAAAGTGGATAGCTCTCGGGATGTGCTGATACTCATACTGATGCTGAACTTACCGTTGGCGATTCGTTTGACCTACAGGTGGCGGTTATAATCATTGTGACTCATGGGATGCCATACTCTGAGGTCCTTGATTGAATGATTGTAATTGACGTATACGGTGTAGCTCGGTTGTATGCTATGCACGGATCTTTGACATCGGAAGCTGACAGTGTTATATTCAAGGGGCGAGTCCTCCTAAGCTTTACGTTGTCCTTTAGTGTAATCGACTCTATACAACGTTGGTGTATGCGGCAGGTGAATCAATTTCAAGGGTTGCTGTATCATCATCAAACTGGATAGCGCTTAGGTGCGTGGATCTCAGGTTCACCCGCCACGGTCATTGATCAGACAGTTCAACGCACCCAGGTAAAATAGATGATGTTTCTGAACCTGATTAATCTCTTTCTGAGAAACCGGCTGCTCCAGGACTCGCTCCGATAAATAATCCTGGCTCAGCCATGTGCTGCTCTATTTGTGTAAATAGTACAGGGTGTGTGGCGCTGTACTACGGCGGGAACGTGTTCTATATTGTGTAAGAAGTTGAATGCACAAGTACGTGAATAATCTGATACTAGTACAGTCTAGGGTGATGTCCGATGTCAATAATGCTCATGATAAAACTACACGATGCTATTCCAAGCTGACGCGAACTCGACAACTATAAATAACAAGATGGATATAGAGAATCGAATGATATACCGATTACGCGCTTCCCCAGGTGAATGCGAGTTCGAACCTTTTAGGAACTCTTGATACGCCAACGCGGACGCGTTTTCTAATCGCAAATTTCAGGTGCATCGTTCTGTAGAGCGCAAAGAGGTCAGTGAGAATTCATCACGCAAAGAAAGTGGAGAACTCACCTCGCGCGTAGAGGTCAACAGCAGCCTTTCGCAAAGCCAGCACCACCATATGAGAACAGGTACAGCCACTTCTTCTTGAAGGCGTCGTATGCCCGGTTATCGTGTAGTCCGGGTAGTCCCTCGCCACCGTCTCCTGTGTCAAGTTCTTCTCCAAACGCCTGCCCCACTCCCTGAGGGTTCGAGGATCGCAGCGTGGTTCCCGACGCGATCCAGATTAAAGCGGGTGATGAGAGCGGTGGCCGACGGCAGGAATTGGGCCACATGTACTTTCGCATAAAGTCCTCCGCTTGATACGATGAATACCGCGACTCCGGGAACGTCGACGCTGATACAACGGCGGTAGCGCCGTAGGGCTTGAGTGCAAAGGACACGAGGTCAAAGTAGCGCGCGTAGTGTTGCGATCCTACGTGCTCGAGCATCTTCACCGACGCGAACGCATCAAACGCATTTTCCCAACACTACCGGATATCCATCAAGTAAACCGTAATCTTGTCACAAAGGCCAGCTGCCATGATTTGTTCCTCAGTCAAGGTCTTCTGCTCAATTGATAGAGTCAGGGTGATGACTGTGCAGCCAAAAGTGTCGGCAGCCTGTTCCCTTTCGCGATAAGCAAGAGCATGTGAGGCGCCGAATAATGCTAACCTCAATTACCAGGCCACCCCACCCGGAGCCAAATTCAAGTAAGTATGTGGTCACCAGGCTTCACCCGCGCCTGTCTCAGGACATGGTGAAGCTTGCGGCGTTGAGCGGCTTCAAGGTCGCCTGGTGTAGGGCCCAAGTCGAGGTCTCCACGAACGCCGCCTTCTGCGTCGTCCCATAAGGCACATGAGTACATCATTTCCTGGGACAAGAAGGCCTTGAAGAGTTCGTTTGACCGGTCGTACGATGAAATCACGTTAAGTCGCGCGCTCTCCTTCGTTTGTCCGAGATACGAGCTATAGAATCCGGAGACAGTCGATGTGACGCGGGTAAATGTCGATGATAGGGTGTCTTCCATCCCAGACTGGTTACAAGCTAGTTGATCATCGAGGTTAGCGACTGCTTGAGAGCATAGCGCGAATCTGTACTTACATTCATAGCAGCTCTGAGAAGGCCCGGGAAACTCCACTAGGACTCCGGCGGCGCGACCTTCGAATATCGTCCTCAAATCCGCGCACTTTTGGACGATTTGGGCCTCAAATCCGCCAAAAATCGCCGAGGAAGTCACGCCACGTGCCCATATGTCACGCTTCCATATGTCACGCTTCCAAATCACGTTTCGTGACTTCTTCGGGTGAAATTTCGCTCTGTGCCTCTCCGAAGCTCACTCACATCCGTAGGCCAGCCGAACAGTGCGTTAGGTGCAGCTCGAGAGTAATATCTGGCGGAATTCGAGCATGGCATGGTGCCAAAATTTAGTGTGAACCCCTGCTGATCCTCTCAAATCCGCGAAATCCGCCGGGCTTTTGACCATTTTCGCCTCAAATCCGCGGATTTTCACCGCCAAAATCGCGATTTTTGGGCTCTCAAATCCGCCAAAATCGCTGGAGTCCTAGGGGAGTTTCCCGGGGCCTCTCTGAGATCAGGCACCTCGATATCGCCAATCATATTCGCTGACTATATAGGGTTGGGACACTGGAAAGATGGGCAGTTACGCGACATACAGCCTAGATCACCCGTTCTGAGGAAGAAGCACCGATCAGAATGTGTGTACATTGTCAGTACAAGTTGGACCGCGATGTGCTCATAAAAGGCGGAGTCAAAAGTCATCGCTCTTAACCTTTAGGTGGACGTGGTTGAAATCTGGTGTCCCTTCACAGTCATCGTTGGAGATCCTGAGGGAACGGCGTGATAACGGCTGGCCACAGAGACGCGAGAGGCGCGTCCTGACGTGCTCCCTGCGGGATCGAGGCAATTGAAGTGGTGAAGGTGAAGAGCAGATGACATCAGCAGCCGGATTTCTCCGAGCCGATCCGACCACGTGATGGAAACCAACCTAGGTCGCGGTGGTCTTAGTCTAGGCTATCTTGACAGTCAACCACCACTTGTTTCATAACTCGGCTCACTTTTAAGCCATATTGTGACATCTCTTCTTCCTGGTCATCCACTGATTTTCTCAAGAAGGTCTCCTCGGAACCGATCTTCCTCCGAGTCACAGAGGCGGCTAAGCGTCAGTCTATTGTGATAAAACAAGCGCTGCCCTGTGGTCTACCATCACCACCACGGTACCATGCTGGCTGTAAACCGAAATGCAACTCCGGGGCCCTCTAGGGCTATCGAAATCATCGATATCTCGGACGAAGAAGAAGCTAGTACTCCTCAGACAAGACCTAGCCGGCCACGCCGCCGTCGCCATCATGAGGAGAAACCGATTGATCTCACCGTCGATGGCGACGAAGAGGTAGACGGCCCGGCACCGACGACGTCTGGTCCAAGTTGGAAAGCACTGGGAAAGCGACCGGCCGTTTCGGACGACGATATCCAGCAAAGGAGTCCGAAAGCGGTACAAAGTTTTCCGACAACGTTATTGTTTGGCTCATTTCTCTCAATAGACAAGGTTGAACGCCGCAGAAAGATTGTTCCTCGACTTATCGGAGGACGACGAAGACCTGTCTCCAGTATCACCGCGAAAAGGCCATTCTATTCGCAACGAAAATGGCCCAGCCATTGATCTCACGATCGACAGTGACGCGGAAGCGCTTGACGGCAACGACGTCCTCGACGAAACCGGTTCAACGATGGCTGAACGTTTGGGTGAAGACCAACTTCTGGACCGAGAGATTCAAGAAAGGCTTAAAAGGGCAGAGAAATTAAACGTGAGAATCCTCGTACACCTGAGACTCATCTCATCGCCTTTTGTTGTTAGGCTAAACAACAACGAGAGGATGAAGCGCTTGCCCGTCGCCTAGCCGAAGAGGAAGAGAAAGAACTCGGCAAGGTTATGAAACAAGTCCAAGAGAAATCCGAGGGCATCGTGTTCAAAGTGGTCATCGACACCGAAACGAACCAATTAGAAGATGGCTCCCCAGCACACCCTGATGACCTCGCGCGCTTCGAACCCTGGAAGGCTAAACTCAAGACCTTTGGTGTCAAAGTAAAGAGATGTGAGCTACATATTTCTTCCATGTCGCGCTACTGATGTCTACTTCTGTTTGCAGTCCACTGGATAGTTAATTATGAGCTGGAAAAGAGGTTTGAAGAGTCCCGCGACATCCTTCGAGACATCAGCGGAGAGGAACCGCAAGAACTGCAGCTCTTCCATGGCACATCATCTGAAAACATCGACTCGTAGGTCAAACACTTTCCCTACTATAAACTTGCACCAAATTTCAACAGCATTCTCAACAACGGCTTCCGCATTGGTGGACTTGGAGGCCATGGCGTTGTGAACGGAACCGCTCTGGGGTATGGCGTATACCTTGCCACGGACCCCAACTTGTCCCTACAATATGCCAGGAATGCATCTAGGATATTTGCCTGTCGAGGTTGGTTTTCTTTGATGCAAAACATCCTGTAACTAATTGTCCTTTTCATATCCATAGTCCTTCCAGGGCGCTTAACGAACGCTGTGCAATATACACGGACCCTACCGACAATTCCGGTGGGCAGCGGTCAGTTTGAAACCTTTGCAAGCCCCGGGGTCTACGTGGTTCGGCACACCCAGCTCGTTCTGCCGTGCTACGTGAGTTTGCCGTCCTTTCAGCTTTCATGTCATACTCAGGCGGGGTACCTAGATGATTGAATTCGGAGTTATCCCGAACTTGTATGGAGGTTTGTTGAATATTGGCGCTCTCCTCCCCCTGCCGCCGCGACCTCCCATGCTACCCATGCTACCGGCTATGCCAGTAGCGCCAGGTTGGGGTGGTATAGCCGCTGGAGGACTTTGGGGTAGAGCGGCGCCACCTCCACCTCCAGCTCGCGTTAAACCTGCTAGAAGACAAAAGAAGGTTGCTACTGCGACAGAGGCGAAGAGGCGTTCCGCACGGCTTAACGTCAAAGCTGAAGCCTAACATTAGACTGTCAGGCCTTATTATGAGCTGAATGTATTTTGCTTATCGTAATGATCATGTACTTTACTTAGTCTATGAAGGAACGAATGTGCGGCTTGGTAGTAGTCTTTCTGTGGTCTTAAACTTGTACACCTAAATGAAAAGTTTGCTGTTAACCCGTAGAAGACGTGCAACGTCGAGTCTGTATCCGAAGCAGTGCACCTGGAGTGGCACCTCCGAAACGAACCAGTGTTTTGGACGAAGAATAAACACATAGCCCGGAAGAGAGATAGAAAAACTGCTTCTTTGAGACTGTGATGGCAACACATAGGGAGATGAACACTCGTCCGACGTCAACGAGTGGTATTGGACGGCAACCGGGGTTTTGGTGGTGCATCCGAATCGTAGGCCAGGTGTAGATCGGAAAGAGAGCGGAGGAGTGTTGGGAAATCCACTAGGTTGTTCTCGTTGTCGAAGGTGGTGGATCTGACTTTTGTGACAACTGATGCCCAGTCCCACACAGAGTTCGGCGTAAACCATTTCCTCAAAAAGTGTGCGGGGTTTTCTGGCTGGTTCATACACGCCCACATGAGCCTAAGAAGTCAACTGGGTTTCTAAACCTAATTTCGAACGCAGATATTTACACGAATTGAATCAGACCATTTCCTTTGAACCCCCAACTCGCCGCCCCATCGCATGTCGAGTTGGTCCGATACCAGCAAACACTTTAGCAGATAGTACGTACATGACACCAATGTCGCCTACACTAAATGCAAAAGTAATAGTACACCCTTTTGGTTTGAGCAGAACCAGTTTACCACTAACTTCCATATGAGAGTTCGATGTTTATGCCTGCACTTACAAGCGCCTCAAACATAGCCGCGTGCTCCAGCCGTTTGACTTCAGTTTTCTTGCCTTTCAGTCGTACTCGAAGGTCAACTTTGGCGAGGCGCGCAATGCCATCCGACTGAGCTTGATCTCCAGAACGCGATTCGACAAGCCGTTGCACCCTTTTCAATTGCCGTGGAAGCACCGCGAGTGTGAGGACCTCCAGTGCCGGGACTGGACGATTCAATGCACCCTTGGGTATTGTGGACAGAAAGTCGAGGATGGACATCGAAAGGTGCCCTTCACCAGCATATCCAAACAAAAGCTGGACGACACTGAGATCCTTTTGTAACGAAAGGAGTTCCATGAGGAGTGTGTCGTCGATTTTGAGGAGACGGAGAGCAATCTCTGTCAGCCTGCAGCCAGAGCGCCGCAGAAAGGTAATATTACTTGGACGAGGCCATTCATTCTCGTCATCTATCGTAGAGAAAGACAAAGAACGAAGGGCGGGCAATGTAAGATGCTGGAAGATGGCATCGTTTTCCTGTGTACTAGCCACCCCACTGAGACGCAAGGTCGAGATACGGGTATGGGTTACGACGCGACAGGTTTCAGTACTGGGCGCTCCGATGCGGACATCGAGGGTCTCGAGGAGTGGTGTACGATCTAAAAGAGCAAGGACGTCGACAAGAGGCATGGACGCAGATACTCGCAAGCTGCGCAGGCAATGTCCTGGATTTGGAAGCTGAAGAAGACTCAGTTCGCCGCCGGCAAGGGAGTGTATCTCTAGGATTTCAACATTGGGTATGGCAGACATGATTTTTCGAAAAAACGCTTGGTCTTCATAGAAAAATACTCGGGCCGTATGAACGCGGGTGGCCAGTGGAATCTCGGCACCGTCGATCATTGAGGCGAGCTCGGGAATGCGTGGCAGATGGTGGTTTAAAAAGCCTCTGAAGAGGTAAACACTAATGGTATCCGCCCTTGGGAACAAACGAAGGAACGTCTGGAAGGTGGAAATTGCGTATGTGGGAGTGCCGAAATCAGTGTTAGAATCCAAGTGGAAGAGTAGGTTGATAGGAAGGGTAGAAGTGGCTCCTATTCGTCTTTCAAGGGCCTGCCAATATGCAGTCTGCTGCTCACGAGAGCCAGATATCATAGGGTGAGCGAATCTCCGTTCGTGATTGTTAGAAACAGCGAAAGGAATGGTGGTCCACAGCCGTGGATCAGCTAGAGCGGTCGTACGCCATCGACGACATACTAGGAGAATAGGTGTGTGGATGCGGTGGAATGCAACGATGTCGTTAAAAATACTATATGTCGCAGGTTGGGAGATTGCGACATAATCGAGGAAGATTTCACTCAAGATCTCGCATGGGAGAGCGCGCATGGGAGAAGGCGCAAGTAGGGACGTATGCATGGCAATAGACGAGCGCAGACGCGTCTGCTCGTTGGCCTTGTCGACGATGAGCTGCTCAAGAGTCGCCGTCTCGGCCTTGAGCTGTTGTAGACGAGCCTCAAGAGCAGGAATCTCTTCATCCAATGCCGATAACGCCGTCTCGTCTGCTAGCTTTGACTGGGCAACTCCGGACAGCGTCTGGCTGTCACAGAGGAAGTTGGCGGGCACAACGTCCGTGATACGACTGACAGTGTTGGAGGCAGGATCCATTGCGATATCCTTATCTTCGTTTAGAGTACAGAGAAAAACACATGAAAACATTGACTTACCGATGTGGCTGTTGTCAGTGTTGTCAATTTCTGTTGAAGCTGAAGAGGAAGACACGCGCCGATTGCGGTCACCTGCTTTGCTTGATCGCTGAGTCATCTTTGCCACGCTTAATTCCAACCACGTCGAGATTAAGTACACTCCCCTCCCCTCTGGAAAATCCGCGACCAGACGTGATATCCGTTGACAGCTTTGAAGCAAATTGAGCCGACATTGATTTTACAGCTCTACAGTAGGACACGGGTCTGCGCAGGCATGAGCCCGGCAGGCGGGTCATATTTTACACGAATTGATTACATTCCCCATTAAACCCCCCAACTCGCCGCCCCTTCGCGTGTCGAGTTACAGATGTCAGTCCGATACCAGAAAATACCCGAGATATCGTGGCTTAACCGAGGAGCCTTATCCATTCAATCGTCCCATTTCAATGTCAACACCTTCACGCTTAACGTGCTCAGCTACGCCTTGTTCTTCCAATCCGACATGACGAGCAACATCAAAGCCGCTCCCCATCTTCGACCTCTCTTCATCCCAAAGCGACGGGGTGCCCTCCGATTCGTCGCGATGACTAGGCAGATCAACCGTCGTTGTCGTGTTTTGGCGGACGCTCCCAAAGCGGATGCTCTGAAAGATGCTATGCACCGTTGTCGAAATGTCCGGAAGCCTGGAAGGATTCATCCACGAATCACTGGGACGCGCTTTGCCCGCCATGACTCGCCCGATGATCATGGTTGGCGCTGCTGCCTATAAATGATTTAATTGAGCGCACCAAACGGATGGATTGAGCAGATCATACCGTTACAGCATTCATGAATGCATAAACATACCACGCTGAGCTGCTCCAATGCGTGGCATGGACCTTCTGCAAATAAACGGCGAGGTAAATGACATAGGTCGTCGAATACATACAAGCCGATTCGACGAGGATCTCAACGAGGCCTCTGTACGTACGGGCAAGCCGCAAGCCGCCAACCGAAAGGATTCGAATGAGTATCAAAGAAGTGGTTATGATGTTTATCGACGCAGTGACCGAGTAATAGACGATGGTCCAGTTCAATTGGGCAGCAGGCGCCGCGCTTTGACCTGAGGTGACAGTAATCGTGTTCGCCAAATAGAAAGGATAGCTAACTTGAGAGTAGTAATTAGTAGGAGCTGGATAAAGGTCATTGACGACGCACTCAATCCACAGATGACACCCAGCAGTGGAAATACGACAATCAGCCAGTTATGATGATATAGCTCCCAGCATCGCCAAACCTTGACATCAAAATCAGCCTGAGAAGGAAGCTATGATGACGGGTTCACGTACATTCGTCAGCTCCGCGAGAGCCGCATTCAGAACAACCGTCGTATATTTGACGATGTCAAGGGCACATCGGGACCTTGACCAGTTACCAACGCCGACTCCCTGAATGTAACCCACGAGCGAGTCTCCCGTCTGCCCGTGCTTGACGTAGGCAAGATACATCTCCCTCCATCGAACAATAACGTGCAAAGTGGCCATGGCCCATATCGTGCAAAGAACAGCGGTGAGGGCAATACGCTGTCGCGGCCATTGATGGCGCGCAACTAGTCGGGATCGTCAGTCGCGGTATGCTTATGAAGAAGTAGACATTCACCTATTTGACATATAGTCGCCCCGAAAACCATGCTGTAGAGCCCATACGTGAATATCGTAAGGACGTTGCAGTTCAGATAAGCGCCGCTAATCAGCTCCGTTTCCTGCAGCTCGTCTTCAGTCAGAGACATAGACAGACAATCGATATTGACGTTCGTGGCGTTGGGTGCAGAATCATGGCACTGATACATCGATTCCCACTAGTTAAGTACGACACTGAGAACGATCAGCAGGTCCTATCAGCATATGCGCGCCAGTTTCAGAATTCAACGCAGAAGACTAGGGAGAGAGAGGTGGCCGTGATTATTGGTGGATGCGGAACAATAATAGATAGATAGACGCGCTACCTCCCCCTGTTGAATGGACGTGGAGTAAGGCGGTGTACGCGAAGGCGACGTAGCATCAACCCCATGAACAAGGCATGATGCAGTCATAGCGCCACAGAACAAAGGTATTCGAGATCCGAGTCCTGGACTGGAATATCCATGTTGTCACTCGGAGTGGCGAAGAGATAAGATGATGATCCCACCTCGCACAATCGTAAGTGAGCATTCGTTGCTCGAAAAGGTCGGGGTAAATATCCTTCTATCCTTCAGAATCAAACAAAATCCCGAAGCGAAATATGATGGCATGCGGTTTGTGAGTTCACTCTATCTGTCTAGTTGACATCGATTACTCATCGATTATTTCGATAGCTTCACGTCTAATCAGGATCTTACCTGGATCTTTCGATACAGGATGAGGCGGTCAACGCCAAATACCACACTGCCCGTCTTCGACCTTTCCTCATGCTGAAACGACGACGGACTATCTGATTCGTCGTAGGGAGTTAGGACATGGAGACACGACTCCTTAAACGTAGCCCAAGATCAACTCCAGTCGGCCTGCGTGTGACGTGCAACTATGGAAACTGTAAGTTGGAGCATGCTCCAAGGAATTGAGTAGATTGATGTGAAGAATAACTCCCAGCATTGGGCCGTCAAATATCTTGTCTTGGTCTGAAAATGCAGAGGCCAAGCTGCTTTGACCACCACGACCACGGGCCACAACAACAAAGACCACCGCCGTCACGTGTCTGCAGCAACAAAAAGCCCAGCTGAGCGAACGATGAGCATCTCCTCTCGATCTACCACTGCGAGCACCTACCTCAGTGGCACCCTTCGAAAACCAACCTACATTAGCAGAAATGCAGCAGTCATTCGCACATCGACAGCCTCTCAGGCGTCCGTCTGCGATGGGCATAATTCATCCACCACCCTCCACTCCCGTGCAGACCACCGGTATGCAAGCACAACCGGCACCCTCACAAGGACGCCCGACACCTCTTACACGTCAACACGCAATCCATCTATTTGCGCCACCACCACCAGTCCAACTCACCGCTCCACCCAGTCAACCCGCCAGCGTTACCCCACAGCCCCTCCAACGACAAAAAACCTTGATCATCAGACACCAAGTCCCCCGCCGGCGCTGTCGCTTCACCCCGCGTCCACTACGCCGAGAAGGCGCATTGTACGGCGAAGCAGACTTTGACTGTCTCCGCAAACCACGCGCATTAACGCGAACCTATGCATTCTACGGAGAGTTCCCAAAGAACGAGCACATCCCATTGCTCAGCGCCCGCCCCCTCCAGCGGGAGAACGCGTTCTACGGCGAATCCACGCTCGGTCTCCCGTTGCCCGCGCCTACGCGACGGGTAGAAAAGAAAGGCGTGAAATTCCTGCGGCGTCCTGCTGGGCCATCAGCGAAGGCCGCCGTGCTGGGCCAGCCAAAGTCTATCCTGAAGTACGTGGTCCATAACAATGGTCGAAGCCTTCCTGTTACTGATTCCTGATTTTAGAAAATCCACGACCATCACTGCAGAGGCCTTGAACTTGCAGCTTCAGCAAGACAGTCCTATCAATGCCCAGACAGTAGGGAAGTGCTTTAGGACTTTTTCTGATGTTGGAGATATCCAGCATTGGGCCGCGACCGACCGCTGGGTGAACGTTTCGAAGAGCGAAAGGGCTTCTCTGTCGTGCAAAGGATGCGGGAAGCGGGTGGTGCTGAAGAAACGCGAGACATATCAGCGGATGCAGGCCTGGAAGCAACATAAGAAGAGGTGTTGGGGCATCTATAACGTAGAGGAGCAGGAACGGAAGGATCTCATTTATCGTAACAATCCTCTTATGTAACTTGAAGGACAGCGCGCTGCAGCTGTATAGATGTATTAGTCGAGTATTTCATGTAGGAACTTTATGGGAATTTTACGCGATGTGAAAGAGAATGCGTCGTAGGGCGCGTATCCATTCAGGCATCGGAGAGGTCACGGAAACTCAGGACGAAACATAGACAGACGCTGGTGGGGAAATCCAAGACCGCCGAGCGAAAATGACAGATTCGCGTCAAGTCCAGGGAGGTTTTAGAATGAAGCTTCCTCGAGGATCTACTTGCAGGTGCGGGAACGACCAGGGAGCGACTGCGTTGGAGGAAAGAAGGTTGCACTTTTCCGCTTCGGGCCGAGCTCGAGATTCCCACGAAGCTCTGTGGGTGAAGACTCCCGTCTTCAACTTGCTCATCACTCGCATGCGTTAGCCCGTGATATCGGCCAAGCCACAGAGAGGAGACTAAGCACAGAGGTGAAGATATAGTCCATATGAACGAGATTGTGCAGGATATGTACACGACATAGGGACTATCTCCATAACACAGGTAGTAGATAGGTAGGTAGGCAGGTAGAAACCGCCATGGGTCCCATTAAGGAACGATGGGTGCAAGCATTGTTGAGAGCTACTTCTAATATCGCAATTTTACACGTCCGGGTTATCATTGACGAGATCGCCAATGTTCGCAGGCATTCCATCTTTCCCGATGACTTCACCATTCTCAACATGCTTCCCCTTCAGCAGTTTTTCCAACCGCTCCCATTCCAGTCGGAAATCCTCTTCATGCGCATCAATGTTTGCCCTGTCAAAGTCGATAATGGAAATGCCGCCCGTATCATTGACCAAGATGTTCCACGTTCTCAGATCGCGATGTAGAACGCCCGCGGTATGAATGGAGGACATCGCAGCTCGTATAAGAGTTCTGTAAATTGGTCAGAGGGTTGACATTCGATGAGATTAGGGTCCATACTTTTCATCAGCCGTGAGTTTAGCTCGGCGCCCACCGAGTGAGCGGCCATCGTTGCTCAAGATCAGTGCACCAGCGCTGCGGTGGGCATCCTGATAAAAGCCAAATACTCGTGGAATACACTTCACGTTGGCGTTCTTCAAGTGAGCGTAAACAGAGTACTCGTGTCGTAATCGGCATAGGCGTCTGAAAGTCGTCGCTAGCTTCACGACTATCGGTCCATGCTTGACATTGGGAAGGGTGGCCGCGAATACATCACCCGTTGCACCTGTTCCGAGCCGGGAGTTCAAGACCAACGTAAGATAACTAGCGGGAGGGTAGGCTGCCCTTCGCCTTTGCCCGGGTTGAAGAAGAATTGAAGGTGAAGGAGAATTATATATCCCAAAGCGAATGTAGATGGCGATCGCAACGTGTCGAGAGAACGATGTTTCGAGGTTCTGCAGACTGATTAGTGATACAGTCTCTAGACAAAACCACAAAGAGAACATTCATCTGTGTAACCGTGCCTGAAGAAAGAGCAACCACCTTCATGGGTTAGGTCAGTTAGCAGAATGGTTGGAAAATCAAAAGCTGGCTCGCCTTATCATGGTCTACTGATTTGATTATTCTTCCACCGGACGACTGAGGGGCGTTACTCGATGCAGTAAGTACTAATCTAGAGGCTTCATCTCACCTCTTTACGGCCCGTGGCTGTTTCCCCTTGCTGTTTCGACGTGCCGGTTTTCGCGTGAGATCCCTAAGAATAGTCGTACTACATACCTTGCTACCGAGTTTCACCTGCGCTGTGGCCTTTCGCTTTTTGTTGGAACCTTCTTCGGTATCTGGAGATGCACGCTTGAGACCGGGAGTAGGTACAGGAACGGGTTGTGACGCTAGACGGATCTCATAACGTTCCATCACATCCTGTGCAATAGCGATATGGATACCAGCCCAAACCTTCCCATACGCAGGGTTCTTGGCATGACACACGTCGAGTAAATCCGACAAGATCAGTGTTTGCGTCTCGCGATGACGAATTCCAATACGTAGATAGTTCCCGCAGTCAAAGAAAATGACCGACGCATCAGCTCTTACTGCGATTGCCCACGCCTGCACCGATTTTAACAAAAGGACAAGAGCTGAAATGAACTCACCCTTTGAATATATTGAGCGGGGTTGTCACGCCAGTTTTCGTTCCCGATGGACATGACACGACCAGGCGAGCAGTAGTCCACGACGGGAGAATCGGTACGGGAACTACGTCGGATGTGGCCATCCTGACGCGGGGCGGGATCAAGCTTGGGAAAAGTCCATAACGGGTGAGGGTTATCAGGAGGTCGTGGCACCTTCGGGGCTGGAGATGGATTGACCGTTGTCGAGTTAGACGTCCACGGGAATTCCTTCATCTCTGCCACACGCTCCATCTTCCGAAGCAGTTCATGCGCAGCTGGACAAAAGAACATGGCAGTAGCGAATTGAGGATACTGCTTTCCGATATCCAGCATTTTAGGTCGCATTTCTGGATGAAACTTCTGTAAGAAGCGAGGCTCCATCGCGCTATAGTTGGCGAAGCGAAGAAAGACATGTTCGACAAGGAAGGCGTTTGACGAGTCTTGGTCACAGGTATCCAGTCGAGAAATATCCCCATGAAAGTGTCGTGAGGATCTCCGGCTGCTCGGGGTGTATATATATGCTAGACGCGAGTTGTGAACCCACAAAACCGGCCCCCAGTTGGTGTGTCATGGCTATAGGCTCCGCCGTGTTTACATTGACCGAGCTCTGATACCAGTCCTGGGGACGTCCAAAAAAGTCATCTGGTATCAAGTGACGATTAGAGAAACCGCCAAGTTTTGCATCGACAACGTGTGCTAGCGCTGTCAGCAGAGGAAGATGTATCACGACGCGTCTTAGGACGAGATTCTCGTCAATGTGCGTGTCGAGAAAATTGCCCGGGGGATACTTGGGTCTGGGAGATGCAACACCATCGCGTCCGTAATGCGGTGGGTTGAGGTTCATAAACCTCGCTTCACGCGTCGTGGTCATAGACCGGGTGAGAGTTAAGTGAGAGCCACAAAACGACGTCCTTCCTAGATGGTGGCATTTTCCCACGCATGGAAGACTTGGAAGCTCCGTTTGGTAAACAGACCTGTATTATATAAGTGTCAAGGACAGTCCACCGCCACCACAGATGGCAGCACTTTCGCACTTGTCCTGCGGCGCCTGAATGATATTGCGCCCACAGGCCATGAAAAATATAGAGGGCTTACAGAATTCCAGTAGAACCCTGGGATTTGGGCGAAATGTCGAGTATTTTATGTAGGAACTTGTGTAAAAATTTCACGCACTAAGAAAGAGAATCCGTTGTAGGGCACGTATTCATTTTTCTAGACACTAGCAGGCATCGGAGAGGTGAAAGCTCGGAGCATAGACGCTGGGGGAGAAATCTAAGATCGCCGAAAGAAGACAGGTTCGCGCCAAGTAAAGGGAGGTCAACGCTTAGGAGGAAGCTGCCTCGAGAATCTACTTGAAGGTGCAGGGAACGACTGCAGGTTGGCTGAAGGGAAGAGTGAAGGCTCTTCCGTTTCGGGCCGAGCTCAACATTCCCACGCAGTTGATCAGGATGTCAAGCCTCGTTGTCCTTTGCTACATAAAGTATAGACAAGTACATGATCATTGCGATAGTAAAATTCATACATGATAAGGCCCGACAGTGTAAGTTAGACTTCAGCTTTGACTCTAAGCCGCCCGGAACGCCTCTTCGCCTCTGTCGCAATAGCAACCTTCTTTTGTCTTCTAACGGGCTTAACGCGGGCTGGAGGTGGAGGTGGCGCCGCTCCGCCCCAAAGTCCTCCAGCGGCTATACCACCCCAGGCTCCCAGTATCGGAGGCAGGGGAGCGGGAGCGGGAGCGCCCATGCCTCCATATATAGCTCCATAGAAGTTCGGGAGACTCGGATATTCGAATTCAATCATCTAAGTACCCCGATGAGCATGATATGCAAGCGGAAAGGACGGCAAACTCACGTAGCACGGCAGAACGAGCTGGGTGTGCCGAACCACGTAGACCCCCCGGTTTGCAAAGGTCTCAAACTCACCGCTGCCCACCGGAATTTTCGGTAGGGTCATTGTATATTGCACGGAGTCCGTTAAGCGCCCTGGAAGGACTACGACGACTTTGAGTATTGGCTGCAAGGATGTTTTCCATCAAAGGAAACCAACCTCGGCAGGCAAATATCCTAGAAGCACTGCTGGCATGTCCTAGGGACAAGTTGGGGTCCGTGGCAAGATATACGCCATACCCCTGACCGGTACCGTTCACAATGGCATGACCTCCAACTCCGCCAATGCGGAAGCCGGTGTTGAGAATGCTGTTGAAGTTTAAGTGCAAGTTTATAGGGAAAGTGTTTGACCTACGAATCGATGTTTCCAGGTGCTGTGCCATGGAAGAGCTGCAGTTCTTGAGGTTCCTCTCCACAGATCTCTCGGAGGATGTCGCGGGACTCTTCAAACCTCTTTTCCAGCTCATAATTAACTATCCAGTGGACTGCAAACAGAAGTAGACATCAGTAGCGCGACATGGAAGAAATATGTAGCTCACATCTCTTTACTTTGACACCAAAGGTCTTGAGTTTATCCTTCCAGGGTTCGAAGCGCGCGAGGTCATCAGGGTGTGCTGGGGAGCCATCTTCTAATTGTTTCGTTTCGGTGTCGATGACCACTTTGAACACGATGCCCTCAGATTTCTCTTGGACTTGCTTCATGACCTTGCCGAGTTCTTTCTCTTCCTCTTTGGCTAGGCGACGCGCAAGCGCTTCATCCGCTCGTTGTTGTTTAGCCTAACAACAAAAGGCGATGAGATGAGTCTCAGGTGTACGAGGGTTCTCACGTTTAATTTCTCCCGTTTTGGCCTCTCTCGTTCTTGATGTACTTGTAGAAGTCGATCTTCACCCAAAAGTGCAGGCATGGCTGAATCGTTTTCGTCGAGGGCAATGTCGCCCTCAAGCACTTCGACGGCGCTGTCGATAGTGAGATCAATAGAAGGGCCATTTTCGTTCCGGGGAGCATGGCCTTGTCCTCGCGGCGGCCTTAGAAACTGGTCTTCGTCGTCGTCCGATAAGTCGAGGAACAATTGTTCTGCACTGTTAACCCTTTTCTATTGACAGAATGAGCCAAACAATAACGTTGCCGGGAAACTTCGTACCGCTTTCGGACTCCTTTGCTGGATATCCTCGTCCCAAAGGGCCGGTCGCTTCCCCAGTGCTTTCCGAGCCGACGTCGTCGGGGCTGGGCCGTCTACCTCTTCGTCGCTATCGATGGTGAGATCAATCGGTTTCTCCCCATGATTACGACGGCGGAATGGGGTTCTTGTTTGAGGAGTAGCTTCTTCGTCGTCTGAGATATCAATGACTTCGAGAGCCCTAGAGGACCCCGGAGTTGCATTTCGGTTTACGGCTAGCATGGTACCGTGGTGGTGATGGCAGACAGAAGGGCAGCGCTTGTCTCAGTCTGGTCAGACTGGCGCTTGTGTGACTCAGAGGAAGAACGGTTCCGTGAAGGCGTTCTTGAGAGAAATAGCGGATGGGATAGATATCACAATGTGGTTTGAAAGTGAGCCGAGTCAAGAAACAAGTGGTGGTTGACTGTCAAGATAGCCTAAGCTTAAGAACACAATGATAATCAAGGTTGGGTCTCATCACGTGATGGGTCCGGCTGTTAATGTCCTCTGCTTTCCTTCACCGCCTTCCCCACAGCTCTTATACTACTGGTAGCACGTCAGGACGCGCCTCTCGCGTCTTTATGGCCCAACCACTATTACGTCGTCCCCTCAGGATCCCAAATACGAGCGGATGAGCGTACTAAGAATGTTCCTCGTGAGTCGTGCGTCCGAGTCCTCAGTAACTGAGTAAGTAATTTGAGATAGGTATGAGTGAAAGAGTTATCAAATGGAGCTTAATTCGCTGAGATTTGTGTTTTGTGCTTTTTCTTGATGCGCTCACAAAGCCACACTTCCATGCTGCTTCAACGGTCGAACGACGCCCATGCATAGGTTCGCCGGCCATGGATGATCTCGGTACACATAATGGACGCTTTCAGCGCGAAGGATGCATAGTCTGATTCGCACGACTTGGATGCATGGTTCGGCTGGCCAAAGTGCATGTTTTGGCTGGTGGCGAGCCGGTGGGGCGTTCTAATTTCGTATGTTGTCATGAAGGTAGTGACTCAAACTGCAGCGTTTAATACTCTATCAGCCTATCTGTACCTACAGCAGTTGTACTATAACTATTGCACAAGCACTTGGTCATCACACCCTTCTTTAAACTCGATCTTGATACAGCCATCAAGATGTTTCCCTGCATATTATCATTGAAGCCTTGGCGGCAACTTGGGGGTCGAAGAGTCAGAGTGACACGTGACGGCATGTCTGACTAAGCCAGATTTATCCATCTCGCCTCCGACCGTCATCTGCGCCTCGCCGAGCCGCGCCATCAGCCCGCCATTCCCTCATAATTATCCCTGGAAATGGCGCCAAAAAATGCCAAAGGAAAGAAAGGTAAAAAGGCCAACGACGACGACTTCTGGTGAGTCCAATCAGCTACAATTATATCACTAAAACATATCAATTATGAAGGGCGGATGCTGGCGAAACTGTTGCCGGAAACAATGAAATTGTGAATTTGACTTTCAAGGACGACGATGAGCCTTCATCATCCAAGCCCTCTGCGTTTGCAGCGTTAGCGGTCGACGATGCCGGTGCTGATGATGAGGAGGAGGACTTCGGCGGCCTAATGGTACGTGTCATGATATATGGAATTGACAATCGGTCTGATCCAGCGATAGAGCGCTATAAAAGCCAGCGGAAAAGGCAAGAAAGACAAGAAGAAGAATAAGCCCAAAGCCGTGGATCTGGATGTAGACGAGGATGCACCAGAGCCAGAAACGGCCAAGAAACCGGTTGAGATGACTGCCGAGGAATTGGCTGACGAGGAATGGGGACCCGTCAAGGAGAAGGGCAAGGCTAAGAAGGGTAAAAAGGCCAAGGCAGGCAAGGCGAAGAAGGACGAGGATGAAGAGGAGGAACCTGCTGGTATATTCATTTATTGATTTTGTATTCGACGGATTATTGACTTACTCAACAGCTGCAGAAACACTTGAACCTACCACTGCAGTACTGTCGGCACCGGAAGCAGAACCTTCAACACCCGCGCCAGATCCTGCAGGCGACGATGATGAAGGTGGCGGCGTCAAAATCTTGTCCAAGAAAGAGAAAGAGAAACTGAAGAAGGAACGAGAAAAGGTAATCGCGCGTTTATCCTCAAATGACATTTCTTAACACAACTATTGGTGTAGGCCAAAAAGAAAGCTCAAGCTGCAGCGAAAAAGACCGATGCTGTTGCTGATGCGCCAGCGGCCGAGATTCCAGCTCCTGCACCTGCTGATGATGATGATGCCGAAGGAGACGAGGGTGGCGGAACTGGTGCCGCGTCGAAGAAGAAGAAAAAGAAGAAAGGCGCCAAGAAGGAGGAGGAGCCTGCGCCTACGCCGGCGAAGAAAAAGGCCGGTGGCGGTATTAGTGCGTTGAAGGCTTTGATGGAAGAGAAAAAACGGATAGAGGAAGAGGCACGGAGAAAGGAGGAGGAAGAGCGATTGCGAATTGAGGAGGAGGAGAGAAAGGCTGCTGAGGAGGAGAAACGGAAAGAAGAAGAGAAAGCGCGGCGAAAGGAGAAAGAAAAGGTTCGGTTTTTTTGCATTTAATTCACCTCCAAATAGCGATTCACGCTCTTTATAGGTGAAAAAAGAGCTTGCGCGAAAGGAGGGCAGGCTCTTGACGAAGAAGCAGAAGGAAGAGCGTGCAATGGCTGAGCTGCGAAAGAAAGCGCTGCTTGCATCTGGCGTGCAGATAGAGGGTCTTCAGCAGTCCCAGCCTGGCGGCTCTGGACCGAAGAAGGTGGTTTATGGGAACAAGAAAAAGAATGCAAAGAAGGACAACGCGACAGATTCACGGCCGCGGACACCTGAGCCTGAACCAGAACCCGAGTCACCTGCAAAAGAGGAACCTACGAATGGTGCTGGTGCTGCTGATGACTGGGATGCAAGCAGCGAGGACGAGAAGCCTGAAGAGACGAAAGTTGAAGGTGTCAAGGACGACTGGGACGCGTCGAGTGAAGACGAAGATGCGAAACCGCCTGCGCCCAAGAAGGAGACTACCGCGAAAGGTGATTCTCATTCTATGATTCTGTGGATTTACATTCAACTTCCGCTAAAGGTAAACCAGCGGCCACGCCTGCACCCGTCAAGGGCAAAGCTGCACCGACACCTGCGCCTACACCTGCTAAAGGTAAAGCTGCTCCGACGCCCGCATCAAAAGCCAAATCTTCACCCGCCGATGAAGAAGATGACTCTGAAGAAGACGAATCTGAGGATGAGGATTCTGATGAAGACGAATCTGATTCTGACTCTGAGGACGACTCTGACGAAGAGTCATCCGACGAGGAACTTACCGCTGCGCAGAAACTTGCAGCTCAGAAGAAGGCGGAGGCAGCGGAACGGAGAGCCAAAGCACACGAAGCCGCGCTGGCTGCTCGAAGCAAGGACGACCTTCGCAGTCCGATTTGCTGTATCCTGGGACATGTCGATACCGGAAAGACTAAACTACTGGATAAAATTCGACAAACAAACGTCCAGGAAGGCGAAGCTGGTGGTATCACGCAGCAAATCGGTGCAACCTACTTCCCCGTGGATGCCATCAAGACCAAGACAGCTGTCCTGAACAAGGCATGTGGCGTGCTCATGTCCCAGACTCTGTCTAATGCTTCATGTCGATTAGGACGGCACGCAAGAGTACAAAGTACCTGGTCTTTTGGTCATCGATACCCCTGGGCACGAGTCTTTCACAAATCTGCGATCTCGCGGCAGTTCGCTGTGCAACATCGCGATCTTGGTTGTCGATATCATGGTGAGAATATCATTCCCCTTTTGCGGACCGCGCTCATGAGACACTCTAGCACGGTTTGGAGGCTCAAACGCTCGAGTCGCTGCGTCTCCTGAGAGATCGGAAAACTCCGTTTATTGTTGCACTGAACAAGGTATGGTTCCTGTACTGGTGACCTTCAAACGGATATTCAAGATCTCTCCACAGATTGACCGCATATACGGCTGGACTCCCACTCCTGACGGTGCGTTCCAGGAGTCGCTCGCGAAGCAGAGCCGTTCGGTGCAACGGGAGTTTGAGGACAGAGTCTCGCGCACGATCGTGGCGTTCGCCGAGGAGGGCCTCAACGCTGTGCTCTATTACGACAACAAGAACTTTGCGCGGAATGTGTCTCTGGTGCCGACGTCCGCCATAACGGGCGAGGGCGTGCCTGACATGATCATGCTGCTTGTGAACCTCACGCAGCAGCGTATGAGCGACAGACTCATGTATCTCAGTGAGCTGGAGTGTACCGTGTTGGAGGTCAAGGTCATCGAAGGGTTGGGAACGACTATTGACGTTGTTCTGTCGAATGGAGTTCTTCATGAAGGAGACAAGATTGTCGTGTGTGGGTTGAACGGGCCGATTGTCACGCAGGTGCGCGCGCTGTTGACGCCACAACCCCTTCGGGAGCTACGTATCAAGGTCGGTGTTAGTGTTGTACTGAGTGGATCTGAGCTTGATGGCATTTCACTATAGTCCGCGTATGTGCACAACAAGGAGGTCAAGGCCGCGCTGGGTGTTAAAATCACTGCGCCTGACCTTGAGAAGGCCATCGCGGGTTCGCGGCTGCTTGTGTGTGGTCCGGATGATGACGAGGACGATCTGCGGGATGAGGTTATGTCGGACTTGACGTCGTTGATGAACAACATTGACAAGTCGGGCCGCGGGGTGTGCGTGCAGGCGTCCACGCTTGGGTCGCTGGAGGCGCTGCTCGAATTCTTGAAGACGAGCAAGATTCCTGTTTCTGGCATCAACATTGGGCCGGTGCATAAGAAGGACATTATGCGCTCTGCGACGATGCTGGAGAAGGCCAGGGAGCTGGCGTGTATCCTTTGCTTTGATGTGCCCGTCGACAAGGAGGCCGAGCGGATGGCGGAGGAGATGGGTATCCGGCTGTTCAAAGGTTTGTTTCTTCGCCGGCTGTCACATATCATCGTTCTGACGCCCTGTTAAGCGGATATCATTTACCACCTCTTTGACAAGTTTATGGCGTATAATGCTGAGATTACCGAGGCGAAGCGGAAGGATGCGGCACCGCAAGCGGTTTGGCCATGCCGGCTCAAGATCATTGCCGCGTTCTGTAAGCGGGATCCTATTATTCTTGGTGTTGATATTCTGGATGGGACGCTCCGAGTGGGAACGCCTCTGTCCGTGGTCAAGGTCGATGCCGCCACCGGTAAAAAGGAGATCATTGACCTTGGGAAGATGTAAGGATCTTTGGTTTTGCGTGGAAATCGGGCGTTTGCTGACGGGATGTTGCAGCACGTCCTTGGAGATAAACCACAAGACGCAAGAGATTGTTAAGAAATCTCAGGCTGGCGGAGGTGTGGCTGTCAAGATCGAGCATGCTGTCTACCAGTCTGCGAAGATGTTCGGAAGACATTTTGATGATAAGGATGAGGTCCTGAGCCATATTTCGCGCACGAGTATTGATGTTCTCAAGGTAATGTTTTCTGTTTGTGTTTATGTTGAAAAGCTGCTAACCGTTTTTGTTAGTCCTCTTTCAAGGCTGATGTGACGAATGAGGAATGGTTGCTTATCAAGGCATTGAAACCCGTAAGGACCTTGTTCGTCCTCGTGTGCTTTACTCATTGCTTGTGTAGAAATTCAATATTCAGTAGTACTTTTAGATACATTTGCGAGTTGAATACTACTCTGACTATACAAGCACTTCATGTCCATGCTGTCTAAGCACTCGGGACACAATACAGTATGTGAGGTGAGAGACTCAGGAAGAGTCCTCGCGAGTGAGATTCCGGAGGTACGCAGACCTTCCCATAACAGCTCAAACAGAGCTCAGGCGGAGAACCTCAGGAATCCGACTCCCCATGAACGTGTCCTCGCAAGCTCATCTGCATGCGCGCCACCGGCCCGCACAAGGCCCACAGATCGGTGCCTGACTAAGCTTTTTTTTAATTCGAGGCCCGCCATCAGCCCGACACGGATCTTCATTCCTACCACCAAAGCACCAGCAAGATGTCTGTACAATCGCAGACAAAGGATGACCACGACCGCGAGCCCTCCATAGAGGCAGTCATCGATAAGGACCAGCTGCAATTGGTACAGACTTGGGAGAAACAGGCGGAACACCTACAATAGCTGGGCTGCGACATCGGTAACGTTCATCTCTAGTGGTTAAACTGGAATGGCTGCGGGTATCCCCAGCGGCTGTTTATCGAGTTCCATGAACGAGATTTCACCGCTGGGGGTTGAGATATACCGCTTGAACCTGATCAGCGCTCAGACCTGCGTAGGGAAGCCCCCAGTGTTTTCGCCACTTTTTTTGCGCTCCTTTGGGAGCTGTTACAGGTGTACTGACGTTTAGTGTAGGAACAACTAGGGTATAAGCAGGTGAGTTGAGAAAGTGCCTTCTTTCCTTCGTACTGAAAATAGACCTGCCTTGTACAGCAACTTCATAGGACTTGGCATCTCGTGGAGAGCTTCGCTGCCAGCTTCTGCGCGTTAAACTTTATCGGTGGTGTCAGGTTTGTAAAGGGTCCGTCGTTGGAAGCGTAGGCTTAAAAGTCGGTGTTTTTAGATCGGCCCTCTTCCTTGGACTGCTTGCTGGTGGACCGGCTGCGATATGGTGCGGTGCTTCCAATTCAGACAAGCCTCGTCTAATCATGCATGCAGGTCGTCGTACATTATCACGATCTTCTTCATGATGATCACGGCTTTTGTTTTGGCTGAAATCTGCTCGGCTTTACCTCTCAGCGGTTCCATCTACATTTGGGCTGCCGAGAGTGCCGGACCAAAATATGCTCGCTTCTTTGGCTTTATCGTGGCGTGGTGGTCGTGCACGGCTTGGATGACATTCGCCGCTGGAAATTGCCAGGTCAGCTGGGAAGCTCTCTGTATCTAACGAGATATTCACGTTCAATAGACGACCGCGAATTACATCGTATCTCAACTGCAAGTCTGGGAGGTCGAGTTTCCTGGTGGGGCCTCGAACGACAACGTCAAGTGGCGAGCGTTCATTTGGGCCCTTTCCGAAGTCCTCCTCGTCATCGCCATTGCGATCAACTACCTCCCACCGCGGATGTACTCTGCTGTGTTCAAGTTCTCCGCTGGGTTGATGATCGTTGATTTCTTGCTGTGCGCCATCTGGCTCCCCATCGGTGTATCCCGCACGTATGGATTCCGAAGCGCGAAGGATGTCTTTACTATGACCTGTGGGTATTATGTCCAGTCTTTCGCAAATGTGGTTCTGACGACTGCATAGATAATGGGACTGGCGCACCTGCTGGTTGGAATTGGATTCTGTGCTTGTGAGTCGCGTCCGCCCATGCATGATTCATACGATACTCATCAACATTTAGCTTGTTTACCGGTGGAACGTTGACTGGGTTTGATGCGTCGGGTCATATTGCGGAGGAAACTAAAAACGCTAGGTATGTACTGTCCTGAAATGCATTGCTCCTTTGCTAACGGGTTTGTGTAGTGTAGTCGCTGGGAAAGGAATCATTACCAGTGCTGCCGCCACAGCAGTCTTCGGCTTTGCAACGGCCATTCTTTTTCTTTTCTGTACTCCGGATCTGGACACCTTGTTCGCTCTTGACGCGCCTCAGCCTTTCGTTCAGCTTTACGCGCTAGCTTTGGGCAAGGGACCCAGTGTATTCATGACCATCCTCGCTGCCGTGGGATTGATTCTGGTAATTCTTCAAACACGTCTCTTTTGCTTACATACTGACACGTACGGTAGAACACCAGCGTCGCTATTGTCGCTGCGTCGAGGCTGATATTCGCCGTGGCTCGTGATGGCGTCCTCCCCTTGTCCGGCTGGATTGGCAGAGTGAATTCCGACGGACAGCCCAAAAACGCTGTCACAGTCATGTACATCTTTGGGGCGACTATTCTGTGCACGATTTTACCGAGCCAGGTCGCCTTCACGTCGTTGGTGTCGGCTGGAGGGGTGCCCACCATCGCTGCTTATGGGCTCATCGCCCTTCTCCGTTTGACCATGACCCCCAATGACTTCCAGTCGTCGCATTTCCGTTTGGGGAAATTTGCAAAGCCGTTCTATGTTGCAGCGGTCTTCTTCAATGGACTTTTGTTCTCTGTACGTCCTTGCTGTAGTGTTCATATAGAAACACCTCTGACTGGGGGTTCAGGTCATGATCTCTCCGTTCTTCTTCCCGGTCGACGCGGAGAATTTCAACTTTGTGAGTGGTCTACCGCCTTTTGTAGCTTGATAGCTCATGCGTAGTGCAGGCCTGTGTCATCTTTGGATCTGTGACTGTCTTCGGTATCCTCAGTTGGTACTTTACGCCGGAGGAAAAGTGGCTCCGCCGAGAGCATGTTCTGCAGGCTCTGGCGGCATCCAATGAACGAGCTGATGACCACCGTGACTAGATAGGTGTCTAGAATATACTTTGGCTCTATATGTCGATTCTTGATTTACTGTTACTTTTCTTCTTCTTCATACCGTTTGTTTCCTGTTTCCATCTTGTAGAAAGACGGTTTTACTACCTCTTACCTAGTCTTTGTTTCTTTCGCCTTTTGCTCTTCAATTGCTTGTCATTCATACGCTTTCCAATCACCTACAAGTCTTGTAGACAACTCAACTTTGGAGCGGACGTAACGCCGTGTTCTCTTTCCTTCAACGCCCCCTTCGCCAAGGATAATCTGTGGCGGGAGCTTCGGTTAGCCTGCTACTTTGGAGTCTAGATGTACGTCTAATTTCTGGATGCGCTACACATGATCTATGGCGCCTTGGAGACTGACCGGTGCGAAGGCAGACATGGGCTTCGCGTTGTGCAATCCGTTCAACGGTCCGGCGTGGGTGTTGGTGAATTGCGAACTGCAAGTGGGCTCAGGACCTAAAGTAGGGGACAAGCGGGGCAAACGACGCTCTCTCGCTACTAATCATCTGATGCCCGGAGGGGAGGCTGAGGAGAGTTTCAATTTGCGCAGCTCTCACCAGAAAGCCTTCAAGCTTCAACTGTACTCACGGTGAGCAATAGCCATCGTGGCACCCCTCTGCGGCGGATCGACTCTTCTCTTTCGATAAGATTTTTAGGGGTGCCTTCGAACATTAAAAGCATGTATGGTCTTTTTGTGGCCTTAAGCATGTACACCTAAATGCAAACTCTCCTGTTAACCTCAATTCTCTTCGGAGTAGAAAACGTGCGAAGTCAAGCTTGTTCCTAATTGTTCAAGTCTGTATCCGAAGCTAATATGGCACCTCCCAAACGAAAGAGTGAATCGGACGGAAAAACCAACTTACTAGGCTGGGAAGAAGAACAGCAAGTCGCGCGAACCATCTGCTGAGACCGTGATGACGTAGAAAGGATAGAGAACGAAGGAGTAATGGGAAAGTAGTTAGTACTAGGTGATGGGTCTGACTTTCGACACCGGATGCCCAGTCCCACGCAAGAACCGCGTAAAGCATTTGCTCGAGATTGGTACTTGAAGGGTGCGGGGTTTCCTCACCTTTCCTGTACACTCACGCGAGCCTGAGAGAACGAGTATGGAGTCCTGAGTGTGGTCTTCATACGAGTAAGTTCCTGAAGGAGATTCCGGTATTGCGCGGCGAGGGTGTCCTTTTCTTGCGTGTCTGCTGGAGCTCGCGATGTAGACGAGCTACAGGATCCGTGTCAGCGTCGCCGTTGAGCTCAACGATGTCACAGGTCGATCAATTCGTCACACTGCGCCAGCTCTTAGTCAGCGAGCCTTGACTTTTACCACGAACATTTGAACTTGTACGCTGTATCCAACAACTCAGCGCTCTCTAGCTATAGTACACGCAACTGAAAATGGGTCTACTGACAATAATACGCAAGAATCGGATGAAATCGAAGGAGATGCGCATTCTTTTTCTGTAAGCAACCGAACAATCACGTCCGATCATTGTACCCACTCATTCTCTTGTAGCGGGCTGGATAACGCAGGGAAAACGACCATTTTAAAGTACATTTCACACGAGGACACGTCAACGACTTCACCTACACTCGGGTTCAATATCAAGACGTTGGCGCTCCCCGGATCCCCGTTTACACTGAATATCTGGGACGTTGGGGGTCAGCGGACTCTTCGTCCTTATTGGAGAAACTATTTTGAGCAAACAGACGCCATTGTCTGGGTCGTGGACTCTGCGGACCGCATGCGCATGCAGGACTGTAAAGATGAATTACGCGGACTTTTAAGTGAAGACGTGTGTACCGTTAGCAATGTGGCGTGCATTTCAATGACCGTTGGCCCGTTTTAGCGCTTGGCAGGAGCATCTCTCCTCGTGTTCGCCAACAAACAAGACCTCCCGGGTGCTCTCAGTCTTCCTGAGATCATATCCGCAAGTCTTGAACTATGTTTACCTTTTGTCTTCTGATCGGCGTCTTAACAGGCCTTAGACCTCGAGGGCATCAAATCCCATCATTGGAAAATATTTCCATGTAGCGCGATGACGGGTGCAAATGTTTTCGAAGGCCTCCAATGGGTCGTCGGCGAAGTAGCGGGGAGGTTGTATTACTACTCCGCCTCGACTCCTTCTCCTTCTAGTAATCCCGCTACCCTCGATGCTACTCTCACTCAGACCGCCTGAAGGCCGAGTGTACTCTCCACGATTTTCGACCGCCCCTTGACATGTTTATTCAACACTGCTATCACCGTGTTACCTCTCTTCGGTTCATGCTACCACGTTGAGCCGAATGTATCATCGAATCATGCGTCGCTCCCGTAGAACTGCAACCATTCTCACTCATGCCCATCCCGCGAAGGCATACGCAGACACCCTCAAATCCTCTTCGTATGCGACTTCCCACGGTGCGATCGCTTTCAGTGAGTGCCATCTTAACGCCAGGATTCTCTTCATTTATCGCCATTCAAAGTGCGTACGTCGCAGCAGTGATTCTCTTTCGTTGATTTGCTCGCGTGTCTTGCGCCCAATGAATACCGCTTTACGTGACGCGCTCCCGAACGACCGATTTGCAAGGAAGAAGGAGACAATCCCTTCAGCATCATTTTTCTCATTCCTCTTCGCGAGAGGATACACATATAGACATCGATTCTTACGTCTCAAGGCTCGAAGCGCAAGTCAGGTGAAGTCCACGCTGATCTGTGAGGCACGTAAGCGTCCTGCACAGGACGGCCTCCGTGTGGCTGCTCGTTCCCTATTCTCCGCAGCCTCAGAGCCTAGAGGGGAGCCGCATGTCGCGCTCCGCCGCACGGCACGCCACCAGGTAATGTCCGACCCCAACAGAATACGAAACCTTTTACTTGATGGTGATTACCTCTCATCCACGACAGGATGTGCTCGTTTGACTCCCGCCCTCTACTCGTGAATGTGTGACTTTCTATTCACGGGGACCAGAGATCTCAGGGTAAATTCAATCAGCGTACCTAGATGCTCAACTCTTAACGTCCCATTGGATTCCCAGATACTTTTCAAGAACAGAAATCCGGAAACCAACCCGACGCCGGAGTTAGTACTTACTCTCATCGTGGGACAATAGACGGCAGCACTGTCAGGAGAACAAGAGTGCCGGAGTGTAGTCTGGTTCGGCCCACGTGCCTCACAAACAACACCATCAACGGAGTTACAGAAGGCGGATTATCATTCCACTATTCAATCATATACATCTTCCGTCCCGTCAGAATCTAACTCAAGCACGCGTTCCGCCTCCATCATGATACATAGTTCGCAGCCCCGTGCTGTTAACATGTCTAAACATGTTTCCCAGTCCTAAATACGCCCAAAATTCTCTGCCGGTTCATGATTAAACCTCGGACTATCAACTCTGGGGCGTATCATCCTCTTTGGACGACGCGATTTAGATTCGGCCCCTCGTGCCTTCTATTATGTTGACACTCCTTCAGGCGGTCGCGATACTCATTATAGCCGCTTGTCTCCGTTCTGGAAATCCACAATACCACCCGATGATACTTCTAAAATGAAACTAGATTCAGATCCGAGATGCGTCCTTTCTCTGCGACCCGGGGACCTGTAGACGATGAACATCGCAGATTACTCTTCTGAGTGCCTCACAGAACTAACCCAGCACCCGGTAGATGCTGAGTTACCTTCTCGCGGAGAGGTATAAAGTCTATAGATTATGTCGACCTCTAGCATTCATTCCCTCCTCCAGATTTTCCCGCCATGTCATCTCAGCCTTGCGTCTCCTTTCCTTCGGGCGGTGCCCTTTCACCTTTCCGACGCGCAATCTCTATACCTTCTCCCCGGTCATGGCTAGCGTCACTAGCTCGCCAGTCGATCCTCGCCGCGCTACCACACGCCATACTACACGGCTATCTCATTCTCGACGATGACGAAGGTTCGCATGCCTTTGGCATAAAACAAAAGGACGCCAACTTTGTCCACATCAAAGTCGTGAACGACAATTTCTGGCTCCGTCTCATGCTGTGAGTCTCCCTTGGCTCGTCGTCCCAAGTACCCTTGAAGATTCAATCCATCGGTCTTCCCTACAGGTCTGGTGATCTTGGATGTATGTCTCGTCGCCCTCTTGCTCACTTGTTCGTGTGCTAAGTATAATTTTAGTCAGCGAAGCATACATGATAGGCGACATCGAGCTTCTGGATCTAAGAGCTGCAATGAACGTCAGTACTCCTTCATCTCGTCACCCCGTTACCGTAATCGTTCAACTTGCCTTCTAGTTGTGGCTAGAAAATCAAGCGGGGATGGAAGACACTCTCTCGTCGACGTATTCCCGCATTACATCTACGATCTCCGGCTTCTACAATTCATTTCTCGGCCAGTCAAAATCGAATGCGCGTTTGAATGTGATCGCGTCATACGATCAGTCGAACGAGCTGTTCAAAGCCTTCCTCTCGAAGGAGATGATGTACTCGTGCGCGTTATGGGGCGATTCCGACGGTGGGGTGCGTGGCGATCTTGAGCTTGGTCCGACACCAGGGGATCTTGAGGCCGCCCAGCATCGCAAGATTCACCACGTCCTCCGCCAAGCGCGAGTAAAACCGGGAGACCGCATCCTCGAATTCGGTTCTGGATGGGGTGGGCTGGCCATCCAGGTGATTTCTCCCTCTTATGAGCCTAAAGCTGTTACTGATGTATTTGGTTTAGGCTGCGGCAACCTACGGGTGCACTGTCGATACTCTGACGCTCTCCGTCGAGCAGAGAACTCTCGCGGAAGAACGCATAGCCGCCGCTGGCCTGTCCGACAAGATCACGGTGCACCTTATGGACTATCGCGATATACCCACATCCTGGGAGCACGCCTTCGACGCCTTCGTTTCTGTGGAGATGCTGGAGCACGTAGGCTCCAAGTACTACGCGCAGTACTTCAACCTCGTCTCCTTCGCTCTGAAGCCCCACGGCGCCACTGCTGTCGTGTCCGCCTCCACGTTCCCCGAGTCGCGTTATTCTTCTTACCAAGCGGAGGACTTTATGCGAAAGTACATGTGGCCCAACTCGTGTCTTCCATCCGCCTCCGCTCTCATCCACGCCGCCTCGCCCCATTTCAATCTCGAGCGGGTCGAGAACCACGCCGCACATTACCCGAGAACGCTTCGGGAGTGGGGTCGGCGACTCGAGCAGAACTTGACGCAGGACCTAGTTTCGAAAGACTATCCGGGCCTTTGGGATGACCGCTCCTACACAGCTTTCAAGAAGAAGTGGATGTACCTCTTCGCTTACGCAGGCGCCGGTTTCGCGAAAGGCTACATTACGTGCCATATGTTGACGTTCATACGGGAGGTCAGTGTATCTCCAGTGGTTATTGGCTCTGATCGTTGTGTGCTGATTCCAGCTTCAGAATGACGTGCCGGAACTATGCGATTAGGATGCAATAAGAGGGACCCAGGGTTGTACACACATCGGAACGAACTATCTTTATTTCTTTTCTGGCTTATTGAGACATCGAGAGGATTCTGATCTATTTACTTCGCAAACGGATGGTTTCGTATCTGTCACACTATGCCGCCATGTTATCTCCATAGACACTTCTATCTTGTATATTTCCAGACAAAACATCTACTGTATGACACGGACATAGAGAGATGTGGCCAAGGCTGCCCATCCGGTCCTTGCGAAGAAGTCGTTAGATGAAGGCTTCGTCCAGTTCCTGCCATGTTTATATAACCTCCACCATGATAGCCAGCCCGAGATGAACGGAGTGCAGCTCCCTATCTCGGTCCTGTGATTCGTTCACGCGCCACATCAACGTCTGGTTGAAGAAGGGCTCACATCGCGTGTATGATATATCAGTTTATAGCCTATTCCACACCTATTTATAAACTCAGGCTCTCAATACTGTGTGTGGAATCACTCACTTGCACTGAGACATCCCCAGCATCGTGGCACGTCTCAATAGTACAATCCCAACCAACATTGAGTTCGTTACAGGGCTCTGAAGACATGGGATAGATAACATTAGATGTCGATTTCCATCCGCGGTGGGTCATCGCAACTCATCGGGAAGTGAACCGTGTTCCTGGAGGTCGTCGAACATGTGCCTCGCACTCTTGACCGTGTCCGTACACGGCAGCCAACAACCTCCAAGTAGTATACCATATCGTCTATGCAGCGTTTGATTCAAAGTCATAAATGGGGTCGTGATAATAGGTAGGTATGGGAGGGGGTAGTACATATGACTGATATCGATATCTAAGTGGATAAGTTAGACAACAACGAGCGGTATATAGCGAGCGATATCCAGAAAAGCAAGGGACGGTAAATTAAGGTATCTAAAATAAGTAAAGAAAAGAAAAAACCCAAGTGAAGAGATAGTTACTAGTGATAATGTAGTAGCGAGTGTCATGATGTAGAAGCCAAACGAGTGGGATCGAGCTTCATTGTCCACGACTGAAGCTCCTTTGCGCTGGGCGCGGCCAGTGCATGCGAATTCGACGACGTGAAGAGGGTGAACGAGAACGGTTTCTGTTCAGACACGCGTTAGTTAGGTAGGCATCAGGAAATAGACGAGCACGCACGCCTAGGAGCATCTCCTTCTGCGGGTCGCTTTCCACATTGGTCCCGGTCAAGCTCACGACGCCAACCTCCTCCAGCTCGTTGGAACGGCTGTACATATGCAGATACGGCCTGCCATCACGCACGTCAGCACCACGCCTGGGGGGTCACAGATAGTACCTGACCTTTTCAACACGAACCACCGCCTTTCCCAAATATTCTGCCCAGCGTCAGTCAGTATCATCAAATGTCCCTTTTTCGTTGCGCTATTAGTATCGCTGTTTCACAATCAGTAAAAAAAGAAAAAAAAGTCATCAATGGAACTGACCTGCGTGGCACAACCTTCGTTTCAGAGACAAACTTAACTCCTTCAAGGGAGTCGACTTCCGACACCTTCTTGCCTGATGAGAACGAATCATCATCGGCAGGTTCCTGGCTCAGCACAATCTGATTGACACAAAACGGCATCAGTGTATCGCGGGAGGCGCAACAGAAATAACCACATACGTCACCAAGCTGGCCAAACCGCCTCTGCCACAGCTCCAGCGACCGCTTAATCAGCCCCTCCGCGCGCCACGCCAGCGTATCCGCCTGCGCGGGCTTGGGCACCGAAGTCGCCAGGATCACGCGAATGGCCTGCACGTCAGCAGCACGGCGTTCCGTTGTCACCAGGCGCGAATAGTCCTCCACAACGGAGATGCCCCGGGGCTTCCACGACGCCAACGTCTCCTCCCCGCGTACGTACTTCTCAGACGTATCCAGTCGCCACAGGTCCTTCGGAGAACGCGTCAGCGGTGGCGAGAGCCGCACGCTGAACAGCGTGCTCGTCTTGGACAGGATCTTGTTGGAGCCGAGGAACGTCAAGAACTTGGACGGCGGGCGCGCATCGCGCGTCTGCATAGTAATAGCAATGTCCGCATTGAACTGGACCGGGTCGCTGCACGTCGCCACAGAAACAGACCAGTTCAGCTGCAAGAGCACGCGCTGGTTCGCCGCCGTGACCCTGTTCAGCAGTATCGAGTCGTGCACGCTCGAATCCCACAGCATCTCCGCAGAGAGCCCGCCGGTCCCGTCTGGCTTGAACTCGACCGTCTGGTCCTTCAGCACAGGCAGATTGATCATCGCCTTCGACGTGGACTCGTGCACGCGTCCTTTGGGATCCAGAAGGCGCACGTTGCCCACCCGGACCTTGGTTATCTCTATCCACGGGAACTGCTGCCCAGAGTTCGACGACAAGGACACCACAATCCGGCGCTGAAGGCCCTGGTGAAGACAGAACGAGCCGGGATCGATAGAAGCCTGTGAAACGACAGGGACAGGAGTGTACTCGCCGTTCGGCCCCAGCTCGCAAAGTTGCACCCACGCGACAACGTCGTGCATTTGCTGCACCACAAAGTCATTCTCGGAGCGACGCATAGGAGGAAGCGTCGGCGGTCGACTGCTCCCAGACTCGGGACTAGACGTCCCAGACCCGCGAGGAACAATCTTAATCTCGCGCATCTCATCCCAACGCTCCATGCGCTCCAAATACGTCGGCCGCGTAGCAGCAAAGAACTCTATCGGCGCATACCCTTGCCGAAGATGCGTCAGCACCTTGGTCGTAGCCACAATCGTGAAGTTGCGCCGGAACTTGAGATCAGATAGGGTACCACTCTGAGTCTCGAAATCGACGGCGGTGGAGGGAAAGACCTCTTCCGAAGCTATCGACGGCCCAACAAAAGCCGATAGCCGGACTTGCAGGTGTACAGCTGAGAAGTCGTGGGGTGAGAGACCCTTGACGGATTCAACCGTCACGAAGAAAGTGAGTTTGCTTCCGGGGAGAATGGTGTTGGGAGCAGGTGAGGGTGCCCGGGTGGAAGGAACAGAACCATTCGAGTATTTCGAGGACGCCACAACATTGACGACCTTGATATCGACACGACATGACCCAATAGCCTCGGCGGTGTATCGGCAAAATATAGGAACGGTGGACGTCGACGATAGCCGGCGGGAGAGGGGAGCCAATGAAATGAGCGCATTGCCAATGAAGGAGTACTCTGGTGTTGGTGAGTCATAGAACGCTTCGTCAGAGGAGAAGTGCTGCGTGTACGATGGCCGATCAATATACGTCGTCAGATTCCGCATACGCCGAACCTGCTGCTGCATGCGATCTAGGGACCAAGTGTAGATGGCATTATGGCGCTTGTCGACCACTTTGATAGCCACGGATGGCTGAGTAGACGAAGCCAGTACCGGGTCGGAAACGTCCCCAAATGAGTCAAGGCCTGCTATCGTGTCGACGGCAGATACCGGGGCAGCTAAAGATCCTCCAGACGCGATCGTAAAATTATACAAGACGTCCTTGCCCAGTTCCTTGCTGCATACAAACGTCAAACCCTCGATCTTTAGCGTAGAAAAGCTCTTACCTAATGATATTCGCCTCCTTCACCAAAACAGCACTGGAAAGGACTACCTCAGCCATCGAAAACGAACGATGTGCCCTCCACTTGTCCAACACGCGCCGAATCAGCCTCAGCTGACGCGCCGTGTAGATTGTCGGCTCAAAATCCATGTCCTCCAAATTCTCCTCTCCCCGCGCCCGTGCGTCGATCACTCGCTTCATCTGCGCCCGCACTAGCCGAAGCTGATGTTCCATATGGTCCTTCTCAACCTTGAGATCCTCTGCTTCTGGCGACGACTCTGCGATAGACTGCAAGCGGCTCTCGAGCTGGTTCTGCACATCCTTCAGAGGCGTGTCGATTTCCGGACTTCCAAGCTATTGCAGCATCGACGCTCGTATCGTCGCCCGTCGCGTCACTAGAGAATGGCCGTCCAGTCTCGCTCCACACGTCATCAGCTTGGCTCAGGCTCAAGCTGCTTTCAGGACGAGGTTTGAGATGGTGATCCTGCATGGTTTTCACCTGCGTAATCTTCTCGAAGAGCTTGTTCAGATCATCGTCAGGCAGATTGTCCAGGGTAGGATCGAGTCCAAGGCGAGCCAGCGCAGCTTCTCGCTGGGCAAAAGTCCAATCAACGTTGTCCTCAGTGGATGACACCGTTGACTCTGCACGTGTCGCGGGCGACTCGGTACCAGCTTCGATGTCAGACGCAGTGATACTGTGCTGCAGGTTGGACTTCATGGTGGCTCTATTCCGCTGTTTACGAACTGCTTCTGGATCATTGAAGCGGAAGACGTGATTGTCACCTAGAGACTCTAGTCAGAAAATGGGCGATAATACACACGACCTGCTTACCCAATATAATCCGGAAACCAGACTTCAGTTTGTAAGCTTGTCCTGGGGTAAGTTGCTTTCCGTTCAAAAACTGTTGGAATATTTTAGAATGATGTATTGATAGCAGGCAGCACGCACCGTTGCACTGTCTGGCATGCTGTATATGAAGACCTTGCCCTCCGCGTTGTCGAAATAACAGTGTTCCTCCAGGATATTATCTCCACTTAACCGAATCGCCGCATTTTTCTCACTGTCAAGGCGTCCGACCTGCCGCAACATTAGCGCTATTCACAGGACAATATTAACGCGCACCATGGTCTTGCCGGGTTTTATTTGGTAGATCAAACATTCGCTCATGAGCGGATCTGCAAGGATCATTTAGAGGAAACACAGGCGATAAAAAAAGGCGTACCCTCATTCTAAGAAAGACTAGTGGTGAGCAGCGACTACGTTTAGGAATGACAAACGTACCAAGTTGACCAAATGAGGCATCTGAATCCCAAGTCAGCTACCTTGCCAACAACAACATCACGAGAACCTCACCTTCTTCGGTGTGTGAACGCCCACCAAATTCTTCTCCACCGTGATACCCAACTCTTCAAGCGCCTGCTCGCGCTCCTTCTGCACTTCCTGCGTCCTAACCATCTTCTGCTCCCAAGTCTCGTTTAGACTCTGCATCAACTTCTCACTCGACTCCATCCGGTCCTGCAGCTCGGCCTTGGTGACCGTCTCAATCCGTCCATCCTTCGTCTGATACGTGACCTTTTGCTTTTCGGGTGGGACCTTTGGGTCGTAATGATCTTCCCCGGCCGACACGCTGACGCGAGCTGTGCAAGTTAGTAAGTGATTAAACATGGCAAGACGAAGGTTTACCTCTAAGCATCTCAAGCTCCTCCTTAAGCTCCCGTACAAGCTTGGCATTGGGATCTTCGTTGACCACGGCCTTGTTCCTGATTTTCTTGGCCTGGTCGGCGTACCGCAGAGTACTAAGAGTCTCCTCGTAATCGGCTGGAGCGATAGCAGCGATCATGGCGGTCTTGGAATTACCACCCAAGCTGTCCTTCAAGAGCCATGTCAAGACCTGGGGAAATTATCAATAACGGGAAAACCATGGGAGACGACTAACATACGGAGTCACGGTAGGGCACGAACTCGTCTGCTTTGCCCTTCTTCCCCTTCTTCGTTTCTGCGCCACTGGCCAAGGCCAACGCCGATATAACCTTTCCAAGGGTAGTCAACGACTTGTTGATGTTGGCACCTTCTTTCAGCCGTTGCCCAGTTGCTCCGGTCGAGTTGGCTCGCTCGGAGCCGGCCAAATCGACTAGACTGATTCGTGATACCTTTTCGGTGTCGAGGTTCGTGTCGTTGTCGTGTCGTTTCATAGTCAGGAGGAGGGTGAAGACGGCATGTGATCGAGAAGAGGTCTCGTTCATGTTTGTGGCAGCAACCGTCCGCGCTTTGTTTCCCTCGTCCATGAGGGTCATCATTTCTTCGTAGCTGTTAACCACCAGCTTTGATAAATCTTCTACGTAAGGACCCAAGCTCGGGTGCTCGCGGACACGCAGATTGCCCGTGTTCTTGGGATTTAGTAGGTCCCGAACCTTCTCGTTATATATCTGAACAAAAGATTGAAGACTAGGTGAGATGATAGAGGAAGGATACACGAACCTCTATATATGACACTTCTACAACAAAATTGATATTTGGATCTGCTTCCTTTTTTGAGTCGACGCGGACGAACAGCTCGGAGCAGGTCAAGGGTATGATTCCTTTGTCCGGGCCGTCTGTAAATGAGTTTAAACGAGTGATAATGATGTAGTGGGGTGTTGCTTACATCCCATCATACTACAAAGACGCGTCAGTGGGTATGTAGCGGAGTCAAATGAGAGACATACCTGTACGACTTTCCGGATCCTAGATCGAACGGTCAATACATTGTGTAGCTGAGCACTATTTACACGCACCAGTTTGCCCATCTGCAACAAATTTTGAGCACATCACAGCGCAGAGTAACAGGGAAACGCACAGGCTAAAATACATGCATTGAACCCATTGAATCCGTGGTCAAGGAGCTCCTTCCCCAGATCATCGTACAGCGTTTGCTGCGAGCAGTATTGCGGCTCATCGCGAGGCCCAGCCGACCAATAACTCTTGTCGAAGCTGAACGCCATTGTCTTTCGCTCGGTCGCGCGCTTCGAATCCTGCGCTGAACCGCTCTCGGGAGGGTCGATAAACGTCTGGTTGCCCTGCATACGAATGAGCGGCTTTGCGCCGCGCGCCAGCTCTGTCGTCGGGGCGCTCAGGATGGAGCATGTCGGTAATGAGTCCAACACGCACCTCTCGAGTTGAGGGGTCGACATCGCACGACCACCTTGATGTTGCCGTCCCCAGCCTCCGCCATCTCTGTTTATTGTCGCGTGATGGGAGAGAGACGACCGTATCCGACGTTGACAACAACGAGCTCGATGGTGAGGAAGCAAGGGTAAAGAGGGAAATGTGGCTGTGCACAGTGATCGCTCTCGTTGCCACCGAAAATCACGCGCCCTGATTCCATTTCCCATTTGAGCATGGTCCTACTTCCGTCCTTCAATATCTATGATATATATGGTATATAAATTTCTCGTGTCACACATGTAGACTCAGCAGGAAGACAAATTACGCAGATTTCACTCGCTTCTTCTCACCCCAAAATAACGTCCATTGAAAGGTAAGAAGGATGTACTAAACCAATCAGTCCGAGTCATTTCACGTCAGTGCCTCTAGATTGCACTTAGATCCTGGGTTTCTAGAACTGCAAGAGTATAATGCCTTTTATTCTTGCTAAAGAACAACAAGCCAGATGACTGAGACCTGTGAGTTGGGTGAGGAAGGAAGGAGGGGGAAACACTTCAGAAAGTGAACCGACCCGATCCTCCTGGGGACGAGCCAAGTGGACAGATCTGAGAACCCACCCTAAGCCTTTCGGTGCATCACGATCTGGTGAACAAGACTCCCCAACTCTAAAGAAGACAAAAAAGGCTGATACTTTATTCCTCTGCTAGTCTGTTCAATCTAGGCAGTGCTATCATCTCAACATGTAGCATGCCCAGGGACTCCAAACTCTTTCAGTAATGAAGGAACATGTCTGACGACCATCATCCCAATACTTGCACAACCTCTGTGCTAATGCCTGCAAGGAGATAGGATGCCTTACCCCGGATGCGGAAGCCATGTTCTGTTAGGCGAACAAGCTCTTTCTCTGCCCACAGTTCATTGCACCTGGCCTTCATCGCCTTCACAGTCAGAATCCTTCGAACCCCGTTTTCCTCCAGATATGATGCGAAGTCATGGTCCCTGAAGTCATAGTGATCCTCGAGTGCTGCCACCGGATTCGTACAGCCTCGTTGCACTGTGACTGTCACATCTTCTTGTCTTTCCTTCTTTACCTTCGTCCACGGGAGGAGTAATAACTTTATGCCTCTGTCCGACACATCCTCTCCTACATCTATGCCCAATGGATGGAACTTTGCATCGAAAGCACCCATCCTCACCATCATTGGAAGAAGTTCGCCTAATCTGGCCTAAGCATAAAAGGCCACAAAAACCATTGCTCTAAACTTGTTGGTGATCCGGATCATCTGTAAGTACTCGCCAGACTCACAAGTACTCAGCTCCTCCGCTACTACTAGCCCAGAACAGGCTGTCGTGTTTCTGAGATCTTGGGAACTGCCTTCTTCACCGTTGACCATGTATTCTGATGAGCGGACAGGTTCACGTCCACTGACTTCCTCAGCCTAGGTGTCTTCTTCCTTTCCTTTCCCTGAGTCACCTTCGGAGTCTGTGTATGCGGCACCGGGAGTGTTTCCCCCGCTCGCGCCTCCTGCTCCTCTAACACTACGGGCTCGAGAACGTACTGACTCTACGTCTTAGGAGCGACTGCCACCTTTAGAAAGAGGGGAAGTCTGCAAGGAAGGCCGTGGTCTAACGTCTGCAGCATTGTCTGCAGTCGATCCCAACATAGGACCTGCAAGAGTACGACGGGGGCACCAAATGCACCAAAAGCCCAAAATCGGGGCACCTCGATCCACGACACGTTCTCTTGGGTTCGCGACAAAGTCTGCAAATGTCGTCGCTACTATCATGGGCGGACAAAGTACCATGAACCCATGTCTGGGCGAATGTACCTGATGGAGCTGCTGAAAAAGCTTCAGAGGCAGAGAAAGCTGCCAGTTCCCTTGTCGCAAATGTCGATGCGGGTCTAACATGCCAGACATCTTCGCGGTAACCGGCTCCGTCACTGAAGTCGAGGTGGTCACTCCAGTTCTCAAGGAGCACGCCGCAGCGTCCCCCAAGTCCCAGGTTGATGACTTCGGTTCAGAAACGAACCGTTCCGCTTGCAATCGGAAGTTATGATGACTGGGGATGGCACCAGGGAAATTCCTGCCATCGTCGCCTCATGCGCGAAATGGACTGTGTGTGGAGGGGGGATTCGTGCTGATGCCGAAGGTCTGGGGCGTCTGCGTGCATTCATCCTGATCTCGCGTCTTCTGGCGGGCTAGAGCTCAGCGCCTCCTGTGGGGCTGGACGAGGAAAGGAATCCACGTCCTCAATGTTGTCAGGCGTGCCATCCGGCTCTCGTTCTCGATGTCGTCCTTTGGCCTGAAGTTTTCTATTCTTCCAAAGCATCTGCAGCTTCGCCTTAGAAAGCAATCGTGAGTAATTGCCTACTTCTGAACTGACTGACTCATACCTGCAGTTGATCCTAATAATAGGACCTGCGAGAGTATGATGGGGGACGCCAAATGCACCAAAACCTCCGACTCTAGGCACCTTGAAGGGCGGCACCTCAGCGACGTGTTCTCTTGGGTTCGCGAAAAATCGAGAGAAAAAATATCGCCGTCATCATAGCATCATGGGCGGACAAAGTACCATGAACCCAGATCCCTGTCAGGGCAAATGCACCTGACTGAGCTGCTGCTGCTGCTGAGAAAACTGCAGAGGCAGATGTCCCAAATGTGGACGCGGGTCTAACAGTGCCGGACGGCTTCGCGGCTTCAACCTCCGCCGCCGACACCAAGGTAGTCTCTCCAGTCCTCAAGAAGCGCGCCGCAGCGTCCCCCAAGTTCCAGATGGAGACCTTGAGTCAGGAAGGAGGATCCACCCAACGAAGGTGGCTCGTAACCAGAGGTCACGAAGACTGGGGATGGGAATCAGGGAAGTTCCTGTCGCCATCGACTCGTGCGCGAAACGGACTGTGTGCGGAAGCGGGACTCGCACTGACACCGAAGACTCCGAGGTGTCTGGGTGTTTCGATGCTGATCCGGTCATGACTGGCGGACCGGAGCTCAGCGCGGCGCGGCTGGGAAAAGGCATCCACATCCTCGATGTCTTCGGGCACACCATCCCGGGTCCAGATCCTCTGGCTCTTCTATTTCTTCTCTTGGGCTGAGGTTCTCCATCCCTACGAAGCTTTGCACAGCGACGAGGAGCTGTCTTGGCCAGACTTTGCCAGGACCCTTCATCAAGATAACCTCACCGTCTTCGGACTCTAACGTGGCGCTCACTTGTTAGCAAATAAACCAAGTTTATTTGGGAAGCAGAGAAGGGAATGTAGCAGCAAGGGAGCAGAGCACAATGCAGTATGGGCAAGGGCCGCAGGCCGCCCTCGGCCCCGACGCAACTGTCCTCAGAAACGCAGGCAGCTGCGATACCCACAGAAGTAGGAGTGCAACGACACATGCAGGTGGCTGCACTCCAAGGACATAGCAAAGACTGAGGCTGACGCTAAGAATGAGGAGGAATGGGGTTGCGTGAGATACCCAGATGAGAAGGAGTGCCACGACGCATCAAGCAAGCCCATGACTGGCTGTACTGATGAGTCACAGGTGCAGATGTGGGTGCATGGTGACTGGTGCAGGTGCATGGTGCGGGAGCATGGTGCGGGAGCATGGAGCATGGAGCATGATGCGGTGCTGGGTGCGCTGTGTCGCGGGGTGCGGAGGACGCGACAGGTCTGTGGCTCGTCCTCTTTCGAAATCCTTGGGAGCGTCGCAAAATTCGTAAGTGAATAGGGCGCGAGAATCGTCCACGGCTTGTTGAGACGTCCGCCTAATGGAAAGTGCTGCAATGCCTAAAGAGCCTTCTTTCCGAATCCATATTGTCCGACTGCCCTGTCAACGAGTTCCGACCGCAAGATACGCGTCCGGGTCTCGCATCCCTGGAAATCCTGGGTCATCGCACAAATTTGGAGTGAACGGGTTCCTGCGTCGTCTCGGGGTCGTCTGTCGTCCCGCCCAACCGGAAAAGGCTCAAATAACGCCTAACCGACTTTGAACAGCCAAAGAAAGAAAAGAAAGCGCTCAACGATGAGAGAATGTCGCGTTGGCGATGTTGGAGGCGTTACTGATGGTGGGAGGACGGAAAGAGGAAACCGGGATCACGTGCCTACTGCCGGCCGCGTGAAACATCGCCACGATTCCCCCTTCACGCACCAGCCTCCTCGTGGCTCCCATTCATGACAACATACGAAATTAGAACGCCCCAGCCAAAAGGGTATTACTTGGATCTCAAGATCGAAGAAGGCTTCAACAATTCGTAGTGCGGCACCCATCTGTTGATACAAAATCCATGCTCCAAGAAAGAATAATTCCCAGCATTTGGCCGTCAAATATCCTGTGTTGGTCTAAAATCCAGAGGCCAAGCTACTTTGACCAGCACAAACAACAAAGCGCGGACCACCACCGTCACGTGTTTGCAGCAACAAAAAGCCCAGCTGAGCGAACGATGAGCATCTTCTCTCAAAGTAAAGCTACCGCAGTGGCACCGTTCGAAAACCAACCCACATTAACACTAGCCTCAGAAATGCAGCAGTCATTCGCACATCGACAGCCTCTCAGTCGTCAGTCTGCGATGGGCATAATTCACCCACCACCCTCCACTCCCGTGCAGGCCACCGGCATGCAAGCACAAGCGGCACCCTCACAAGGACGCCCGACACCTCTTACACGTCAATACGCAATCCATCTGTTTGCGCCACCACCACCACCAGTCCAACTCACCGCTCCACCCAGTCAACCCGCCAGCGTTACTCCACAGCCCCTCCAACGACAAAAAACCTTGATCGTCACACACCAAGTCCCTCGCCGGCGCTGTCGCTTCACCCCGCGTCCCCTACGCCGAGAAGGTGCATTGTACGGCGAAGCCGACTTTCGCACAACACGCCCATTAACGCGAACCTATGCCTTCTACGGAGAGTTCCCAAAGAACGAGCACCTCCCATTGCTCAGCGCCCGCCCCTCCAGCGGGAGAACGCGTTCTACGGCGAATCCACGCTCGGTCTCCCATTGCCCGTGCCCACGCGACGTGTAGAGAAGAAAGGCGTGAAATTCCTGCGGCGCCCTGCTGGGCCATCAGCAAAGGCCGCCGTCCTGGGCCAGCCAAAGTCTATCCTCAAGTACGTGGTCCATAACAACGGTGGTCGAAGCCTTCCTGTTACTGACGCCTGATTTTAGAAAATCCACGACCATCAACGCGGACGCCTTGAACTTGCAAGACAGTCCTATCAATGCCCAGACAGTAGGGAAGTGCTTTAGGACATTTTCTGACGTTGGAGATATCCAGCATTGGGCCGCGACCGACCGCTGGGTGAACGATTCGAAGAGCGAAAGGGCTTCTTTGTCGTGCAAAGGATGTGGAAAGCGGGTGGTGCTGAAGAAACGCGAGACGTATCAGCGCATGCAGGCGTGGAAGCAACATAAAAAGCGGTGTTGGGGCATCTACAACATAGAGGAGCAGGAACGGAAGGATCTCATTTATCATAACAATCCTCTTCTTTAACTTGAAGGACAGCGCGCAGCAGCTGTATATATGTATTAGTCGAAGAATGCGTCGTAGAGCGCGTATCCATTCAGGCATCGGAGAGGTGGAAACTCAGAACGAAACATGGACGCTGGTAGGGAAATCCGAGCCAAAATGACAGATTCGCGCCAAGTAAAGGGAGGTTTTAGAATGAAGCTTCCTCGAGGAGACCGGTATTGGGTGACCCGAAAAACGAGAATCTTTGCGGGGAAACGCTTCGTATCGTGTCCACCAACCCTTTTCTTTCTCAAGAGCAAGAATCGGGGAATCTTACACGTCCGGGTTATCATGCACGAGATCGCCAATGTTCGCAGGCATTCCATCTTTCCCGATGACTTCACCATTCTGCAGTTTTTCAACGGCTCCCATTCCAGTCGGAAATCCTCTTCATGCGCATCAATGTTTGCCCTGTCAAAGTCGATAATGGAAATGCCGCCCGCATCATTGACCAAGGTGTTCCACGTTCTCAGATCGCGATGTAGAACACCCACGGCATGAATGGAGGACAATAAGGGTTCTGTAAATTGGTCAGAGGGCTGGTATTCGATGAGATTAGGTTCCATACTTTTCCTAGCCGTGGGTTTAGCTCGGCGCCCACCGCCGAGTGAGCGGCCATCGTTGCTCAAGATCAGTGTCTGAAAGTCGTCGCTAGCTTCACGACTATCGGTCCGTGCTTGACATTGGGAATGGTGGCCGCGAATACATCGCCCGTCGCACCTGTTCCGAGCCGAGAGTTCAAGACCAACGTAAGATAACTAGTGGGAGGGTAGGCTGCCCTTCGCCTTTGCCCGGGTTGAAGAAGAATTGAAGGTGAAGGAGAATTATATATCCCAAATCGGATGTATATGGCGATCGCAACGTGTCGAGAGAACGAGGTTTCGAGGTTCTGCAGACTGATTAGTGATACAGTCTCTAGACAAAACGACAAAGAGAACATTCATCTGCCTGAGGAAAGAGCGACCACCTTCATGGGTTAGGTCAGTTAGGAGAATGGTTGGAGAATCGAAAGCCGGCGCGCCTTATCACAGCACGACTGACCAGATTACCATGGCTACCCTGGGATTTGGGCGAAATGTCGAGTATTTTATGTAGGAACTTGTGTAAAATTTTACGCACTGAGAAAGTGAATGCGTCGTAGGTATTCATTTTTCTAGACACTGGCAGGCATCGGAGAGGAGCATAGACGCTGGGGAAGAAATCTAAGATCGCCGAAAGAAGACAGGTTCGCGCCAAGTAAAGGGAGGTCAACGCTTTAGGAGGAAGCTTCCTCGAGAATCTATAGTACTTGAAGGTGCAGGGAACGACTGCAGGTTGGCGCTTCCGATTCGGGCCGAGCTCAAGATTCCCACGCAGTTGCCTCGTTGTCCGCAAGATCAAGTTGAATATGCAGAGACTCAGCGCTCAGCGCTCAGCCTTGATGGCTGTATCAAGTTCGAGTTGAAAGAATACGTTAAGTATGAGTGTGATGACCAAGTGCTTGTGCAATAGTTATAGTACAACTGCTGTAGGTACAGATAGGCTGATAGAGTAAAGCTACACTACATAGTCGAGTACAGAATCACAATGATACATAGTTTACAACCACCTCGGTTCGGGCATAAGATGCGTCGGATCCATCAAGACAGAAACAGAATTAGATCGCCTCCCGCTAGTGTTCGCACCAACCCCACTGATGCCGTCCGAAGCAAGCGAGCGGCTCATCAACCGACTAGCCCGGCTCATCCCCGCCTCTCTCCTCTCCCTCAGCTGTCCCTCCCCCACCGGGACGTACCCAAACACAGGCGCGCTCCCCGTCCTCTCGTGTTTACCAAATTCAGCATGTACAGAGTTCGTTGAAGGAAGCGAAAAGAACTCGTCCGGAGAAAGGAGCGGCGATGCGCCAGGCGCAGCGGTGAGGAGTAGACGGGTGTAACGTTCGTGGTGTCAAAGTGTGCGGCGTAGCGGATGGAAGAGATTGAGCGACCTCCGCATCGCGCAAAGCAGGCGGCAAAATCGGAGGGAGAACTGTTGGCCCGCTGTACCTAGGATCCACATAATAATCCGACATCGTAGAGCTCCGCGCGCTAGTGACAAAGGAATACGCCGACGCGCTCGTCGCATCCGAGAACCTGCTCCTGAGATCTTGAACATTACTGTCAGTGGGCACCTTCACGGTCTCTTCGTCATTCAGCTTTGTCCAGACGCCATAGTCCCATTGTACCGGCTTCGGCGCGTTCTTCCGTCTGATCCATGCAACAAAACGTTTGAAGTTGGTAACCGCATAGATCCCGAGGAAAATGAGAAAAAAGCTAAGCAAAATGACGGCCATGACGATATACTTGTGGAAGGGAGGATCATGATGAACGGCGTCTGCTCCTTCGGGCGAGATTGGAATTGCGGAGGTGGTAGCTGAAGGCAAATTGACTGAGGCAGGAGGAGCGGAGCGAATGAGAGTCGGCGCGACATCGACTTGGGAGGTCTGAAGAGACGTTGACAGTGAAGAGAAAGATGAAGCGATTGTATCCATGGTTGTCGGTGCTAGGATCTCGTGCATCTGTGATCTCGTGCCAGATGGCGTATTTGTCGATAAGATCAGAGACTGGGTATCCGATTCCGCCGCCGTAGTAGTAGTTGTTTCCGCACTGGCACCGGTCATCTCCTCACTCGTAGCAGTCATTTCTCCACTCGTAGCGGTCAGGACATCACTGAACGTTGACGCAGGATCCATCGACGTTGTTTCGACCTGTGAAAAGTCCATCTCGCTGGGCGATAAAGCGGTACTAGCCATCGTGTCTTGGCCTGTCGAAGGCAGGAAGGGTGTCATACGCGTGTCCTGTCGCATGGAAGATACGATAGAAAGTAGGCCACTGAAGAGGAGGGACTTGTCGGGATTGTCGAGGGGCAATGCAGAGCTCGCGACTGGAGCAGGTGTAGGCAGAGGGTCTCGGAGGGCTTCAGGTTTCGTCGGCAGAATCCCGCCATTGAGAATCAAGTCACTCGCGGATTTCGGCTCTTGTTCTCCCACTGCTTCTTGTCTTGCATACTGCGATAGTCTTGGCTGCCTAAGCATGCGCGTTAGGCGACGGTGCCGGAGTAGTTTTTGACGAGTAATAGGGTCGGACATATGTTCATAGCCTGTTGAGAATCCATTTCGCGCGTAGTAAAAATTCTGGTTGCTTTTCGCCTCAACAGTGGTCGAGTGCGATTGAATACTGCTCACCTGTACTGTAGATAGTTTTGTATAAAGGCGAGTAGATGCACGGAGGCGAGCGCGATTCAGAGACGTCGTTGACGGTGGTTGTTGTGGTAGGAAAGAAAGACGCGTCGTCCCAAGAAGGAAGGTACACCAAGTCGCCTCCTAATCACGTCATATCCCCTTCCTGTTCTCCAAGTCGACGTGTCGAGTCAGATGAGATTTCTGCATACATTACTTATCGTCAAAAGCGATACTAAAGCTCGTACCACCACCACTATCACCATCTGGAATCACAGGATGCTGTTTGGTGGTTATAATCGCGCAAGAAAGACGGCATTCATTCATTTCTGAAAGAGTTTGAAGGTATTCATTCCAATTGACTGGAAGAGCATGAAAATAGCCTTAGTACTGCAAGGTGCCTTCATCACAAGAAGATCCACCAAGTACTCTTATTAATGGATAGATGGCCGCATCATAGCGCATCATTCATTCATTCAGTACTAACAGTTGGTCTCGCTGAACGGAGCAGAGCAAGCAACTGTTGCACTATAACCAGCGACCTTGAAAATGCTTTTTAACGTTCATTTCTGAAAGTGCTGTGAATGCCAGTTGAAGTATGGTTGAAGCCGCCATGGCAGATAACATCGTGGGAACCATTTTACCTAACCTTAAAAGTTTGCTCCTCTTACCTGAACCATGTCGTCGCTTCCCCTTGCGGAAGCCAAAAACATCGCTCAAGTACCGCATATACTCAAGATCACAGCATCCAATGGAGGGAGCGGACAAGCGAAACTTAGTTCTGCCCTTGTCAGCATACCCAATCACAATACAAAGCTCAAAGATCTCGATTTAGCAGGCGCCATGGAGGCGCGTCTTCAAAGCGCCCCGCAATTTGGCATGGTACGCAGGTATAAATTAGATTCCCTACACGATTAATGAAATTCATTTGGACAGAATGACCTTATGCCGAACCACGAGCAACGAGAGTCGATTTTACACCAGTCCATGATAATTATCGTGAAATCCCTCATCGATCATCATCCAGAATTCAAGCACCTTGCGAATAATCCTCTGCTGCAGTACAAGCCCCGCCGACCTCTTCCTCTTCATTTTAGGAATCAGCATATCTCCGTTCATTCCGTTGTTGGGAAGCACACCACCGCCCTGTACACCTCGCTCATAAATGAGACGTACACAAAACAGCTGGGCCTCGATGCGAAGATGTTTGAGAACTCTTTAATACCCAGTACGTCATTCGAATTCTATTCAACGTCGTAGTTGACTTTTTATCTAAGGTGTTAACTCTAGTGCGATAAATCAGGCTATTCGTAAAGCTCAGATAGCTTTGCGTCGTGCACCCCAACCATTGACTCCAGAACAGAAGCTCATCACGTCACTACAGGTAGATCCCTTTGTCCAACTCAATCCATATGAATAACTCTGCTTGCACAGCTCGGTCCCGGTCTTCTAGATATCATGAAAACTTTTGTCAAAGCGTCCCTCGATAATCATGTCGGCCGCCCAGACATCCCTGGTTCATGGTCGTCGACTTTCTCTATACTAAACAAAGCGCATCTCGCGAGTGGCGACCCCAAGGATTACCACAGCCTCCTTACTACCCTCGAGACCATGATGAAAGCGTCCTTCCTCGACTGCTGGCGCACCAACTGTGGTTTCCCCTCCATCGAGGCCTTCGCTGCCTCCAACCCCACACCCTCAGCTCTCCTCGCCATCGCGCGGAAAATAGCCATCAACCACGCGAAACGCATCGTCCCTCACGATCGTAACAATCCGGACGATGCGCAATACGCGAGCGAGTACGACACGGAGGAATGCGCCGCCTCGGATACAGTTTTTTACAACGGCAGACTTGGCCTGACCACGCTCCTCCGCATATTTATCCTAAAGTACGCGATCGACGATGGGGATATCGGGAGGGCGGAGGATATCTTCGGAGTTATAAGTATAGCGCTGACAGGTGGCGGCAAGGATGCGTGGGCTGAAGAGCTCTTCCATTATATTCATGGCGTCAAGTGCCTGTGGCCCGAACCGTTTGCGTAAGTCCGGGGTTTCCTACCTATGCTCTACGTTGGCTGAGTGGATCCTAGGGATATCATGCGCGACAGCCTCATCATAAACATATTCCGGGAGGGCTCGAATGCGCAGGCAGCTGATGTCTCCAAGGAATACCTGTCTGCGTATGCCAAGGTGAAACCGATTGTTTGTGTATCACCAGTCACGCCCTAATGTTGCTTGTAGTACTTCATATCGGTGAACGACGCGCCCGCGGATTTTGTGGCACAAGGCCGAGAGCGTGGAAGACGCCGTTGGTATCGTTGACGCGTTTGACGCGTGGATGAACCGCGATCAACCTCAAGGCTGCGTCGTTCAGTAGGCCCGAGCTTGTCTTGGTGATGGAGCACTATAGCTGGCCATAATTGAAAATTGCTTTATTTGGAAATTGCCGACAGCCGTCGCCAACCGCTCCGTGCCGCTCTTTTCATTTTTGGGAGAATATGCGGTGGTGGCAATTAGGGTAGATGGGCAGCGAGTGTAGCAGCTGCGGTGAGTGCTAGTAGGACCCAGCGGGCGGCGAGACGAAGCAATATAGTCTACTATGCATCAATGAAATTGTAGTTCATTCAAAAACAGATCTGAACCAACGAAATCCGAGGAAGCAATACACTAATCTATTCCATAAACAGATGATTGCTGTCGAATGAAAAACAGATTTTCGCAGATGACAATCTGTATTTCGGTCACTAGTTTACAGACCTAACATTTTGTAAGTTTTCTCCTTGATTTCATGCAGCGACCGCTACTGGGAAGTTGAGGATGAATGCACTTCGGCGTCCTTGTGGAAGCAGATCTCGGTCCGTCCTCAGAGGCTGATTGTTGGATAGAAGCATGCGCGCGCATGCCAATCCCCAGTAGATGGATGCCCCGCGACGGCCCAAGTTGATTGTTATCGCCGACGCTGACGTGCTTCTCAACTTCGTAGATCATGTCGAGGTCCATAGCAAGCTCAGAATTCTGGTGATCCTGCTACCAGTCTTCCAGTAGGCTGTTTCTTGAGGAGTTAGCGTCGGGATTGCGCTGGATGGGTCTTTCGATCGATCGGATGTCGTTGGCGGGTTTTCGTTGCATCTGCAGTCTTATGCATTGAGCTCATGTCTCGTTGCATCGAGCAAGGCTCTGCAGTCTATCCATGCTTTGGGCTGGCGACGGTAAAAAAATTCTAGGTGCTCCGCGTCATCCCGCTTGATATTGGCCGGATAACGTCGGAAGAGGCCAACTTGAACTTGGCATGTTGCAGCCTGGGACTTATACGAGCTCTTGGAGCTTGTTCTTCGAGAGCCATTGGGGGTACCCGACTGGTACCAGTAAGTAGTTACAAGTTTTCACTTCCTTCTCTGGAGCATTATTACTGTACCGTTTCGACCGTAAGTTCGCGGCATGTGACGCGTTATGCCGCGAACTTACAGGAAATAGGTTCGTTTTCAGGCACAAGGCCCAATTTGGAAGTCCCGCCGCAGGCGGGCCCGAAAAATTGCCGTTTTGGGCGATGCAGCCCTGAAATGAGGTCCCGTTACGCGTTATCATTAGCTCTAAGTTAGGTTCCGACGGCCGCGTGACGCGTTATGCGAACATGCGGTCGAAACGGTACAGTATTGTGCAGACCTACCCGAGCAATCCCGATCAATTAAGGAGCTAAGGCGCGTAGCATGTATAGTGTAGTACGGACCGTGCTGTGTTCTGTAAGGGCTAGATGCACGTAAAATTATAGATATCTATCTATCTATCTGTAGAAAACAACAGTACATAAATAGACGCACTGGGGATCAGCCCACGCCACCTAGGCCTCCCATGTCGAACCTGTGTCGAACTTTGCTCCATTCCAAAACACGCCTCAAACTGTCTAAACGCTGCAAGTGCTTGCTTTCAGTAAGTAATCTCTTCCGGGATCTCTGCGTCTGTCACCGTCTTAGAAACGAAAAACGCGAACGATTTTTTCGAGTCTTACGATTTCTACTTTACTTATGGGACCTCCAAAAACCTCTCACGCGGTAAGTATAAGCCGCTACGACTGTCAGCTGCTCTCCATCGTGCGGTCATCCATTGAAATTATCACTAATCCTGAGGGCGTGGCAACGGAGGATGCGTCACGGGGAAACCTCGGATAAATACCAGTCGAGTTGGCGATGCCCCCATCTTCTCGCCCCCATCTCCCAGCCTATCTGCTAGCATGCTTTACATCCCGCGCATGTCGCCGCGCGCTTTGACGCGCCCCCTGTCGCGGTCTCTGGCCACGGTCGCGTCGCGCAAGCCCAAGGCGGAGGGCTCCATCGCGGCGATCTTCACATCGCTTGACGCCAACAAGGGTGCGGACGGGCTGCCTGAGCGCTTCGGCCAGCTCAAGCGCGAGATATTCCGCGACGGCATCGTGCAGAGCTGGCGCGAGGTCGTCGCGGAGCTCGAGGTGGTCACTGACAAGGTCGTTGCCAAAGGATCTGAGGTAGGCGCCATGGTCCTTTCTCACGTCTCTGAGTCTTACCTGCTGTGAAGATTATTCCCAAAATCTCCTACGCTGATATCCGTAAAGGGCTCTCGCCTGAGCAGGTCCAGGCCGTCAAAGATGTTGGAAGCGTCATTGTTTCGGGCGCTGTGCCCCCCGAGGTCGGAAAGCTCTCCTTCGGGATTCAACGCGTGCACTGACTGCCTCATAGGAAGCTCTTGCATGGAAGGCATCCATCCGATCATATGTTGAAGAAAATAAACCTCGGATTAAAGGTAAACAATTCGGATTATCCTTCAGTGCAAGTTCAACTTGCGTATTAAAACCCGGTTGATAGGCTTCCCCGAGAACGATGTTCAGGTCTTCGAGCTGTACAACACCAAAGCACAAATGGCAGCACGTACCCATCCTGCCATCCTCGAGACCCAGCGCGCGCTTCTCTCTCTCTGGCATTCCGAAGTCTCGCCGGCCAACGTGAGCCTTACCACGCCCGTCTCGTACTTCGACCGTCTCCGCATCCGCAACCCCGGAGACATGCAGTTCACTTTGGGGCCCCACGTCGACGGGGGATCGCTCGAACGCTGGGAGGACCCAACCTTCCGCTCGTTCTACGGTCGCATTCTCGAAGGAGGAAGTAACTGGCGGCTCCACGACCCCTTCGACGCCGGGAAGCGCATGGGGTCCGTACAGGACCTCTATCACACGCCGTACGCTTCCGTTCTACATTTCACCGTGAGCTTACTGAGCCTCGTGGTTTTAGCAACCAATGCTCGATCTTCAGGCCTTTCCAAGGCTGGACGTCGATCTCTGAGACTGGGCCGGGCGAAGGGACGCTTCGCCTGTTGCCGTTCCTTAAGCTTTCTTCGGCTTATATGCTGCTTCGTCCCTTCTTCCGGCCCTCTGCGTCTGGGCGCCTGTCGGATTGGGAACTGGACCTCGACACGACGAGCTTCCCCGGCGCGCGCATCGGGACGACGCAAGAGTTGAATCCGAAGACGCACCCGCATCTGAGGCTGGACGAGACCATGGTAGCTGTGCCGAAGGTGCAGCCTGGGGACCAGGTTTACTGTGATTCGATTCTGTTTTCAAGAATGCGTACCAGCACTGATCATAGCTTATAGGGCACTGTGATGTCGTGCATGCCGTCGAAGCTGCACACCAGGGCAAAACGGATTCTTCAGTCATGTATATTCCGGCCGTTCCGCTTACCGTTGAAAAGTGAGGCTTAGACTCAGAGCTGCCATTTGACTTGTGAAGGGACTGACGAGACTGCACTAGCGCCGACTACCTTCGTGATCAACGTGTCTGCTTTGAGAAGGGCCTTCCCCCTCCGTGAGGATTTCTCTTTGTAACAGAGTCTCAGACATCCTGATAATTTTTTCCAACGTACAGTGACTTCCCCGGTGGTGACGGAGAGTCCTACAACACTGGACGTGGAGCCGTCGATGATATCGCAACCGCCGAAGGGCGAAGGGCTGTCGGTTTCGAGCCCTTCCCCACAAATGGAGAGCCTCTCTTCGCCGAAGCGAATCGCGTCTTGGGTCTCTAGTTAATCCAACTTGTGTTCATTCTATGCATACCTCTCCCTAGTCAGTGTTGTAACATCTTACTCTTGCTTTCCGTCTCGGTTTCAACAATAACAAATGTCCATTACCACCGCTATCAAATAGAAAGTCCATCGTAATGAAGTAAGGAAAGTGAAGCAAGTCGTTAAAAGTCCTTAATCATGAAATCCCGCAATCCCACTCAATTACCAGCTCCAGTGCCGTTCGTGGCGATGGCCAACGCCTTGAAGGCGGCGAATGACTTGGGATCGTTGTCGGGAGGCGGGTTAATGGCGAACACCATTCCTGAAGCGTAGTCGTGAGTAGACAGCGCGGGGTTGGATTTTAGTGCGACTTACCCTTGCCACAATGACCAGTCTGCTCGCAGTGGATCCAGACAGGTTTCTCGTCAGCAACCGTGACGTAGAATGCCCTGGCCTCGTCAGAATCAGGAGCAACGGGAGTACTGTAAATCACGATGTTAACTCGGAAAGGAAGGGGAGAAAACCAAGACTTACAATCCAGAACTGATACCCGACTCAAGGGGAACACAGGGTGTATCGAATGCCGACTGAGTGACGGTATGGTTCTTTGGGTTGCTGAAGACCAAGTCAGTTCATCTTATTCGTACAATGAAATACCAATCAACTCACAAGTTGAACCGAACGATGTCGCCTGGGTCGGCGTAAATGTACTCGGGATCGTACACCAGCTGGCCGTTCGGACCCACAGCCACCTGATAGGTCTTGGGCTCCCAAGCGGGCAAAGCCAGAGTCGGGACAACTGCAGCAGAAAGAGCAAGAAGAAAAGCGGATTTCATCATCATGTAAAGAAGCACGTAGGCGCGAAGAAGTTGAAGTTGAAGTTGGAAAGGCGCCGACGGAAGAAAGAGAAGAAACAGAAAGTGCTGGTAGAGAAACACAGAGAGAGCCTGAACCTCTTATATTGAGCCCTTTGCGCGCATTCCACTGATTCGGGTCGGGTGAAATGGACGCGCTGACGCGCATGCCAGTAAGTATCATACGTGGTACGCGTTCTTGCATAGCGCGCATCTGGGCAGAAACTTCGGTTGTTTCGGGTTTCCCATCGCGATTATAGAGTTGACAACAGTGACTGTGAGGTACGAATTGAGTAGTACACAGAGCCGACAATCTTGGAGTGAGAAAACCGCCCAATGCTGCTGGGATTTTAAAAGAGTCCGGCGAAGTTTGCGTTACACTGGCAGACTGAGAGACATGTAGTTGTTCGGATCCATCGCTAGCCCGATAGGGTAGATGTGTACTTGGCGCAGGATGCGGACATGTCGGGCGGACGGGTAGGCGGGCGGCAAAGCGATACAGGTGTAGCATGCAGGTTTGGTCAAGGTTTGGTCGGGAGATGTTCAAGTCCGAGCCATTATCAAGGATGACAAAGAAAGCTGAAGACCGAGGGTGCTGGTTGACGTCTTCACTGGGGCGTTTGAAGACCGCGCTGGTATGTCGTCGAGGCGTTTCATTCCAACCTGCCAGTGCCAGGGAAGATAGTGATTGCTCGTGACTCGTGAGTCGTTCTGGACTCACCGGAACCCTCGGACCTCCTCGGACCGACCACGTGTATTATCGGAGTTGAAAAAATAGTGCGGCACCTCCCACAGATCATACTCAAGAATCGGCTCCCTCAGCGGAGTGTCGTGACTGGCTTGTTGATACACTCAGCATCATGGCATTGCAGGACGAATCATGGGCGAACGATGACCGTTCCACAAGGGAGCAGCTAGCATCCAAGCCAGTGCTTGAGGTCATTCAGAGATGATTGGTTTCAATGAACTTTGTTTCGCTACACGTGTTGCGAAAATCAACAAACTCTGCCGGTCGAAGCGCAATTGAGGATGAGACCTTCAAAGCAGATCCAGCACCTTCCCTATTGCGCACCTTCGCTGATCTCATCTCATTCGGAGTGAAAGCTATCGAGGACGGGCGTGCAAGCCTGCGATTCCCAGGTCTAGACGGTGTGTTTGAAGGCACTCAGGATATGGAGGCCATGAAAGACGTGCCTCAAGTAGCTTAGGCTATCTGCACGGTCGTCGCTGCTGCAAGTCATCTAACGGCGCTCGTACAGCCGGCGCAGACTATGATGGCGCCTATAATGCAGGTACCTTGGTAGTAGGTACTGAAAAGCATGAAATAGCGGTCGTCTCAGTTTAACGTATCCGCTGCACTGATCACTGCAGCTGAGCGTGACCGAAATACTTCGTGAGGTGGGACACTGCCCGAGTTCGAGCGACTGTTTGAGAGAGCGGATGGCGGCTGGAGAGCGGCGTGAAACGCCCTGATAGTATGTCATACCAGTCCTTCAGTGTTGCTTGATATGTACCTACAAATTGAGAATACCTCATTGTTCGACTGATTGGCATTGTGATTTATTCCTGGAGATCTCTCCTAGATCCCTCGTGCAGCGTGCCAGTGGCCATAGTTATCTTCGATTAGGGATCGGCAATTTTCTGCACCCATTGTCCACCCGGCGATAATATCACAAGATGACCTGGTAACACATTACTGTAACAATGCGTCCACATCTCGAGTCCACGTCCACTGACCGAATGTGGCAAAGAAAGAAAGTGGGTTCCAAATTGGGTAACTGTGTGACTGGCATCCCATTGTGACATGTTCGATCATCTGAATTTGGCAATTACAGTCATTGTCAAGACGCGAACAAAGACTCGCGTCGTTGCATTATAAAAGCGTGAGTTTCCTGTTTGTTTGTTTCTCGACCACTCTCTCATCATGGCCCCTTTACCCCAGCATCAGACCGCGCCCGGGAGATTATTCTTGACACCGCGCAAAGCGCCCAGAATGACCCAACAAGGAGCTGCTACATTCAATCTCAACGACCAGCGGTTCTATCTGAAGGAATCCACCACTGGAAACACTGTTCAAGTCCCCGCCGACACCTACCTTTCCCACTATACCAGTCTCCTCCCCTCTCAGCGAGACACCGACGACTTGGTCTCTCACGTTGAAAGAAAGCTCAAGGCTACCGGTCCATCGAAGGCTTTGACCAGCAATGGCTGGGTCGCAACGAACGTTAAAGGGCCTACCGAAGATCGCGTTTTCAAGAGACTGGAGGACATCGCAGAGAGCATCCATGACCACTGCGTGGAGTGGAACAAGACGAAGCAGCATCCCAAGCTCCGGAAACGCACGACTCGTCTCATCTGTCGACCGGGCCATACAACGGCCTCTGAGGTTCGCGGGGGATCTATGAGGACAGATGCCCGGTTCATCCTCCTCGAGGAGGAAGGCGAGGAAGTCGATAGCGAGAATGTTCCAACGTCTGCAGTTGCTGGCCCTGCAGAATTCAAGTGCCAGCTGACTGCCGAGTTCAGGATTGATGTATGTATCGCGATGTCACTATCATGCCTTGTTTTGACCTCCTTTTTTTAGAACGAGAGCAAAGTCCTTGGAGCTGTCGGTCACATCATCTACGCTGATCCGTGTCGGCGCTCTGTGATGGCCTTCACCATCGAGGACCGTTTGATGCGGTTCTGGTACTTTTCCAGATCGCACATCACTGTATCTGCTGAATTCGATTACCATGCGGTGAGTCGACTTGAACGCGTTTATCCCACCATTTTCTTACAGTTTGTCTCAGAATCCTAGGCTCTTCATTCGTTTTGTCATCTTCATGACCTTCGCTTCCCTTGAAGACCTTGGATACGACCCTACCGTTAAGCGCATTCACGTCAGCAAGGAGGAAATTCAATATCGCTTCACCGTCGGCGACAAAGTGTACCAGACCACCGGAGTCATTCACGAAATGAACCTGGACATTGTCACTCGTGCCACGCGAGTATGGGAAGTCGTGGAACTTGGTCCGGGCGACGTACCCATCGGTGGAAGCAAGGTTTTGAAGGACGTTTGGCTTTACTTTGACGCAAAGCCGGAATCGGACATCTACAACGAGATCTTCGCAGCCCTTCGGCAATTGGATGAAGCTGGCAGTGTTCCGGAGAGCGAGCGTCCCCCTCCATTGCAGCCAGGTTCCTCTTTGGAGGAGGATGCGAAACATTATTTCATGACGATCGTTTCAGACTCCATTGTCATGATAAATGGACAGCCGGATGAGGCGCAGGAGCCGCCGGCAGGTTACCTCGAGTTCTTCTATACTGAGGAAGAGGAAAAGGTTGCGAAGGAGGCTACCATCGAGGGCTCTCAGCGAGGGGACGTCGACGGTTGTACGCCTAAACTCAAGAGGGCCGACGGAGCCGCATATCCGCACAAGAAAAGGACGCATCGACGAATTGTGTTTGAGGAGGTGTGCCGCACCCTCTACAAGGTCTTATCCTACGCCGACTTTGCGAAGGGACTAGCACAGCTTGTCTACGGTAATGTTCGACTATTTTGTTCTCTTCCACAGAACTGACGCAGTCTTATCTCAGGCCTGGCATACATGCGCTTAGCAGGATTTGTTCATCGCGATGTGAGCCCGGGAATTGCCTGATTTACAAGGGCCAAACCAAGATTTCTGACCTCGAATATGCCCGCCCGTATGCTGCCCCGGGCCATGGCGCTGCCCCGCTCACCGTATGTTTTCCGTCATAAATTTTAATATCTTGTGCTAATGAGGTGTTAGGGCACCCCGGGATTTATGGCAGTGGAATATCAAGTAGGGAGACATCTTTTTGAACTTCCTCGAGTCCTCGTACGTATCCGCCACGGGAAGCCACCGCCCCCCGATCAGGTTGATTGGTTCAAGTTCAACTTTCTCCATGACCTCGAGTCCGTCATCTGGATTTATCTGTGGTTCTTACTGGAAACTCTCCCCGAATCTTTCACCCCAGCGGAGGTTGTACGGCACAAGAAACCTATCCTAAGCCTCTATCATATGCTGTTTGATGGGTCCCTCCGTGGTTCCGCGGACCGTCGCATGTTCATGGAGCATTGCGCGACTGTTAAGGGGCGTGAGTATAAAGAAGTCATTAGCGCTCTTACGGAGGTGCATGGCGTAGACTCCATGATACCCAAAGCCTTACAAGCCTTCCAATGCCTGGCAGGCTGTTATGGTGCGGTGGAATCGTCGAAACCACTTTTTCCGGAGTCCCCACATATGACGCACTGGGACCGTAAAGTGTTTCTGCACGAGTTTTATGAGGACATCCACTTTTACTTCATGGACGTGCACGAGCAGATGAAGGAGAAGACTGATACGGCGCTTCCGATCTGGTACACTGACCAGGAGGCGAAGCACAGGGCTCAGCAGGCAGCGGGCCCTTCGAAGAAGCGTTCCGCGGGGACTGGTCGGAACAAAAGGCCTCGGACGGGTACAGGCCGGGACAGTGAGCCATACGTACCGCCTGTTGTCGCAGACGAAGATGAGGAGTCGGACTCCGACTCAGATGAGCCACCATCACCCACCGAAGAGAGCCAAAAGAGGAAGGTTGTTGCAGGAAAGAGGAAGAGAGGTGGTCGGGCTTAGGCTTGCGCAGTTTCCCCCAAGATATTTTATCTCACATGTATTTCTTCTATATCACGTAGTATTTATTCTATAGGCGCACATCTGAATCCACGTTGTACTTTTCATCCGTCTTCTTCCTACACGACGCGATACTTCTCGTTCTGTGCCGCTGTGTCACTTATTTACATCATGGGGAAGAAATCGTGCTGGAAGAAGACATCATTGCTCGAGGTACAAGCCGCTCACTGCCCGTCAGAAGAAAACCGAGTCGCCAACTCTACGAAAACAATCTTTTCAGAAGCTATGTGGCGAAACGAGATGAATCACTGGACGTCTCCGGATCCGAGGTACCTCCTGCGACTTTAACGTCCCGGCCAAGTACATAGTATTATAAAGTCCCTCATAGATACACCCAAAAAGTAAGAAAAACGGATAACAGCGTATAAAATGGTCCATTGGTAGCATATGAAGCAGCAGCGTTCGTCCCCGACGCAGCGGCACTGGCACTCTTCGTTGAACTCGTAGCAGAAGTCTCAGAAGGCGCGTGCGACGTCGTCGACCGCGTAATGGTGATCGAGCTAACGGCAGTACTAGTAGTAGACGATGCACTACCCTGTGGAGACGTGGCGGCAGAAGAAGAAGGAAGCACAGAAGACTAATGGAGAGTAAGTAAAACGAACTGCCAACCCTCAACACAACGGAAAAAAAGACTTACAGCGACGGTAGTCGTGGCGGGGATGCTGAGGGTAGCCGCTCCATTGCTAATCGAGCCAACGCCAGCGCACTGTGACGAAGAAGGCGCAGGGTGCGCATCAGGCGTCGCGGCGTCTCCTTGGTGGAAGGTCGATGCCCCGTACACACCCATCGGCTTCAGATAAAGGTCATGAATCAAACGCGTGCAGAGTGACATGTGCATACCTCGCCGCTATCACCCTCGCACGACTCAAAAGTCCCCGCATCATACCGCGCAGGCATATTCCACGCGCAGCCCATCTCGTCGTAAATGTGCTGACCTGAAATTCAACCGGATGAGACTGGAACGCTGTAGAACACGAGGTAGGTTCTTACAGAATCCTGGTGCGTTGCTCCCCGCAGGATCACAAGCGCGGAAACAGAACTCGCTCGCAGACATGAAGTTCTGGAAAACATCATCAGTTCGACGTCCAGACGTTGTTGTCATTGACTTACAGTCCATTCATGCACTTGCTCGAGTTGACCGAAAGCTGTGGAGAACACAAGCCCGCCGATAGGGTTTCCTACAAACGAATGTTAATCATCGCGTCAAGTCATAGATCATGATGTCCCCGACCATTGCCATCTGCTCCGTGGGGATCAAGCTCGCCACCAGCATCGCCCGCTGGGATGTTGAGCTTCGTCAAGTCACCAACACCTGTCAAAACGCTGTTAACTACAGGAGCCTAAAGTCAGACTCAAAAGTGTACACACCTGTCACCTGCACAAAATCTGGCGTTTTGACAAAATGGACACCCTGGATGGCGCCGTCGGGTATCAAGCGAGTTCCATAGCCGCTCTAGTACATGATGATGATGATAAGCTTTCTCGTCCGAGTTGTGTGCAAGGCGACGACTCGGATTACCTTCATACACCAAGCAACTTCGATACGCTATCCCCAATCTGTCAATCTTCGAATCTCAACTGAAAAAGGTAAAGTACTTGCCTCAGTGTTTCCAATCACAGCATCCGCGCCTGGCGCGGGAGGTGCCCACAGACAGCTGATAAAAAATTAACGCGCATCAGCATCCTGTCAGTATCAACATGGCGCACGCACAAATCATCCACGCTGTTAACTTGCCGCTATCATATTAGCACGCAACACAAGCGCTCCCAAGATAGACAACACACTGTACGCATTCTGGCACATCGACGTCTGGCTCGACGCCGTCCCGCACTTATTCGTGCCCGTCTGGCCCTCCTCAGTCGTCTCCGGCGCCGTGTCAGGCAAATACGTCGCGCTATACTGCGCCGACGCGCACGTCAAAAAGAGCGAAAGGAGGACAACAGATTCGAACATCCTCCGCAATCAAAGAGCGACAAAAAGTTGGTGGGTGGGAAGGGGAAGAAGACGGCTAGCTTCTGATAGCCAGGAAAGGGGATTTTATCCCTCCAGGGCAGTACTATCTTTAGAACCGCTTTCAGTACGTCGGGGCCCCTTGCCCGTAACTGCAATGTGCATGAAGGAAGAGCTGCCTAATTCTAAAATAGATTGAAGTTCAAACGCGAGTTTGAATGTGATCGGGATGAGTTGGCCGAGACTTCAACCTATGAAATGATCGAACAGGATGAGTGCACGCGGCCAGTCAGATACGAGAAAGGGAGTCGCGTGGACGTTATAGATCGATGCCGTGAACGCTGTACTTTCTGCAGCTCCAACAGCAAGAATGACCGACGGATACGAGACCATCGGGGGTTCAAAAGGACCGCTAGATGAAGGAATCCATTCTTACACAATCGAGGATGAACGGGCAGGACACCCATCATATCTATTAACATACATCTGTTTACACTGTACCTTAAAGCTTTAAGCAGTGTCAACTCATCTCCAAGTAATATCAATGAAAACACTCACCCGGAACAAAAACGATAGCTGTCCCAATCGCATTAAACATTCCGTTACTCCAAAAACAGTTGAACACAACTCACATCGTCGGGCGTCAACCTTCCCATGGCCTACCCATGATCAGACATAGCACACAACCTAACAAAATCCCGCAACTCACCGACTCGTCAGTCGACAACGTAGCATCGACCATCGCCGATTTCTTTTCCTGAAGCTGAACAACCCAACATCAGAACGCATAACAAGGGGCCGCGATCAAACACAGCGCGCACCTGCACAATGCGGCTCTCTATGCTGTCCTCGACCACGAGCTTGATGGCTTTAACGGGGCGATGCTGACCCAGCCTATGAATGCGATCCATCGCCTCTGTAACGGACGCGTTAATCAGGGACTGTTCCCAAATTTCAACGAACACCACGCACGATATTCAACCTGAGACACACAAGACGTTAGCATTCACGAGCCGTGTGCGAATACCGATGTCCACTTACAGCCGGGTTCCACCAACTATCCATCAAGTACACACGAGACGCCTCCGTCAGATTGAGCGCAACACCGCCCGCCTTTAGGCTGACGAGGAACACCGTCACATCCACATTATTCACTGTGTAGCAGCTTGATCAGCAAGGACACACAGACATGCAAGCGCGCAACTGACTAAAGTGCTTGATAGTCGCGTCTCTCGCTTGGGGACTCATAGTACCTTCAAGCCGACAGATCTGGGCCGTCCACGCGTCAGCTCCTTCAAAACAGGCCGACTCTGCTCATACCTTGAATCCCGCCTTCTGCAGCCGATACGCGATTAAATCCAAAAAGTTCACAAACTGGCTGAAGACAAGGCTCTTGGTCGTCGAGTCTTGCAACCTCAAGTTGCTCAGCTCTTCAAGCAGCGCTTCGATCTTGGTCGACGATTTCCATGTACTGAGATCCAGCCGCCCGAGAATGCCCTGGCGCGCGATGGCCTGATCTTCGCCCAGGTCCAGTGCTGGTGCTTCGAGGTCGATCGTCAAGGCAAGATGGCACACCGGACAGGCGGGCTACAATTGAATAATCAGACACATAAAGGCTTGAAACGAATGAGACCGACGTTCTGCTCCATGGCGGTGTTTATATATTGCTTAATACACTCCCTATCAAAGATGTGGCGGCACTTGGACTGAATGGCGTCCTCTGCGATGTCATTACACAGTCGGCAGACAGTCGCGTCGCCTTGATGTTCCACAAACTGGTTCGCGTTCGTCTTGCTACGTATCACCAGATCCGGATGACACGCCATTTGTCGCATTCGCGTCAACCTGTAAGAATGTGAAAAGGCAAATCCTGTAAATACAGCGAAGGCGACATACAGACTAAAGATATTAGAATAATCTGTACAAAAGAGCAAACGACATAAGAGATTGCGCGCACATCAACAACTAATACGTACTGTTGAGAACCGTTCCCTGGTCGAGATAAGTGCTGAATGTCCGCTTGGCGTCAGAGAACAGAGAGAGGTATAGCTCCTTCTCTTCTGGGCTGAAGTAGTCTCTACGGATTATAACGGTCCGCGGCGGTAACCCAAGATCATCGGCACGTTGAAGCTGAGAAAGGAATGTGAGCCTTCCGTGTCCAGAAATGATACACCAACCTTTGTTCGTCGCAACATCATTCGATCCAACAAAATCTTCAGCTTCTTGAACGCAGGCTTTCCCGGTCCTACCATTCCGTGGTTTTGTATGGGAGTCAAGATCTCATTATTCCAGAAACAGGTCTATCCACCAACGTCAGTGATAACTTCGGTGGCGACGCCATGGACCCACATGTTGCATGGGTGAGTGTCCACACTCTATCGTGGGGTTAGTTTTGGGTTATGTGAGAGACAGCGAGCTGCCTACCGTCGCAGGATCGCTTGTCAGAGAACTTCCAATGGAGAGACTTGCAATCGCAGCGTTTGCCTGACGCAAAGACATGAGCGGAGAGGACGTCAAAGCAATCAAAAGCATACAGAAGTAGAAAGAGAAGGGGTCACCACCCAGGAATCGAACTAGACTGTACAGTTCACCGACTCGGTTCTGTAAAGGAGTACCAGAAAGGCACCAGCGAAAGTTGCCTTTAAGCTCAAACGCGGCTTTTGCTGTGTTCGTAGATCGTTCCTTGATATTGTGGGCTTCGTCGAGCTGGATGGTGGGGGTCAGAAAAGGAACTCGCAAGGATAGCATACTAACGATGATACGGTTCCAGGTAATCTGATGCACGGGCGACTCTTCTGTGATGAAGACTCTCTTATTATTCACTTTACGTTCGAAACCTTTCTCTTGCTTTCGGAAAGAACTAGAAGCAAAAGTCAGCGCACATATGCTTGTAGAGCGCGATGCAGTACCTCTCAAGAACTGCGTACGTGCTCAGGACCTCGAAAAAATGAGCATCAAGGCGACGAAGCGAAGGATGGAGCTTACAACGTCATACTTCTTCAGCTCGCTGATATTTGATTCTCGAGATGACCCGTGCCAGATGAGAACTTTCATACCATATGTGTGGGCTTCTATTTCGTTCCTCCATTGCATAATAGCAACAGTAGGACTGAAAGACGTATTTGAGATCGATTCGGTGTGTAAGCATCACAAAAGAACGCACGCGATAATCAGATTCGGCTTCTTGTTATCGGAGACGAGCAAAGCGATCATTTGAATCGTCTTGCCCATTCTGAAATCGCGTAAATTTATCGTCTCCAGGGCATATAACCGCACTCACCCCATCTCGTCCTGTAAGGATGTTGTTCATCAGGCCGTGTATGAACAAAAGAGGAAAGGCACTGACTGCAAGCATCCCGCCATGCCAAACACCTTCCTCTTGCTTCTTCATCCAATACATACTTTCCAATTGGAACGGAAGCAGTGTTAGTTTAATGCCCTTTGGCTGTGTTCCTTTCTCGGGAACAACAATAGGGATATCCTTTTCCAAGTCACCCCAAACGTCCCGAAGCTCCTCGTGATGCTTGTGAAGGGATATCGTTGTCTTCTCCGCCTAGAAGGGAGTTTAGTATTTTGTTGTGCATAACTCAAGCTACCCACATGTGTCAGCTTCCTGCCGAGCTTCTTGCGCAACGCAGCTTCTTCCTTCTTAGTTGACTTGCGGTGCTCACTGCGTTCCTTCGCGAGCTCCCTCCGACGCTTGCGCTGATCTGCAAAGGTCATAATCTTTGGACTTGACGTGGAAGCCACTGTAACTGCTTTCGCTTTCCCCTTGCCTTTGGTTTTCTTGGACAAAGGCTCATCCTCGGAATCTGACATTGAAGACTCTTCGTCCACATCCATCATCATCATGGAGTCATCGACATCGATATCTTTGTTAGCGCGAGTCAGACGACATTCAGCGGCAGCAGCACGCTGAGCAGCAGGAGAAAGCAAGGGAGCAGTGGAGGATGAAGCACCGTTTGAACGTGGCGTGGCGAGGGAGTTGGCGACGGCGACATTGAGCATGAGCTCTTCGTCGTCGTCAGTATCAGCTGCTGCCTCCAAGTCAGAGGACTCTGAGGCTTCAAATTCAGAACCGCTAGACAGAGATTCATCAAGAGAATGTGTTTCGTCGTATTCCAAGGCGCTGTCCTCGCCATCTGACGCGATGGTCGCTTTGGGCCGCACTGGCGCCTTTCCTTTGTTCTTTTTGCTAGCAGGCGTAGCAATCTGGATCATATTCGCGATTACAAGACGTGTATGGGATGGAAAGATACGCACAGTGTCTTTGCCTTTGCCCTTGACGGGCGTCGACGTCCTCGACGGTATCTCCACATACGCGCGGTTCGCGACAGCTTGGCGCTTTGGAGCCCGTTTCAAAGACCGCGCCGGTGTCTTGGGTATCTGTTCATCGTCATCCTCTTCGTCGTCCTCGTCCTCACTGGCGGCTTTGCGTTTTGCGGCTCTTGATGATCTTGCTTTTGCTGTAGACAGCGTCTCACCGTCGTCGGAGGTATCTGGGGTATCGACGACCGACGTTCTAGCGCTGAAAATTGGAGTCGCTGTAGACGCCGTTGACGGCGAGGCTGACGAAGTTTCCTTGAGTCGAGCTGACTTCCGAGCCATGGAGGTCTAGGAAGTGTGGTCTTGTTCTCTTGTTACCAAAGCCGGCGCCAAAATTCTTCGGAGCCGCCCGAAAATCATTAGTGTGACGCGCTCACGTGCATTGCGTTACACCGTACCTTGAAGCTTCACAAGTCAACATCGTTTCATTGTTTCAAGATCCACCCCCCGCTCACCCATATGTCCGCGCCTCATCCGCCTACTCAGCGATGGTTCACCTATAGAAACCCCCACGCGAACTCGCAACTCTCATCATCCCAATCATCGATACATTCCCTGCGGTCTACAGTAATCTATCTGGGTATTCTTCCAAGAATTGGAGTATTACTCGAGATCGACAAGGCTTGTCGTTAACATCCAAATCACACCCTCATGGCTTTTCAAGCCTTTCCGGAGCAGTCCCAGCAAGCCTCAAACGAGCCCTGTTTCCGCCTCGGTCAGGTCTGGTGGCGTTGTAGTAGCATCTAGTTCGCCCACCCCATCGACATCTACGTCGAGTACACCCACACTTTCCACGCCCAGCATATCCGAAGCTCTACCTTTTATTCCTGGCCCTTCGACATCACTCAACCTAACGCGCGCTAGCGAAGAATTAGCCTCACACACGCCACAGCCAATGGTCATTAAAAACCAATCTACGCCTTTACACTCCAACTTCAGCCGGGCTGTCGACAGCGAAGTGTGTGCCGCATTAGCATGACCTGGCTCTCCACACGACGATTCTGTTCTGACAGCATTCCCAAAACGCCGCAGCACTGTCCCTTGGACATCATCCTCTCCAGGCTCCACGCCCAACCCCTCCAAACCCCAGTGTACCGTTTCGTATGTCCAAGCTTCCCTAGCCGCCAGATGGCAACACGTCTTTGCATGCCCTGCAGCACGATATCAAATTGTCATCAATGGTCACCCCGGGATGTTTGCCCCTCTTTCTTCGAATCAGCTCTTAAGATTGAGATGCCAAGTGCCTCACCTACGGTGGTTTGTCAACTTCAAAGGCGAGCTGTGCAGCCAGAGGTGTGAAGCCCCAAGTCAGCCTCGCGTCCTCGCCTTCACACTCTCTCAAGGGAATCTGGATGGTGGGGACATAGCTGAGGGTCCACGACGTCGGCAGTTCCGTAAGATTTACCTTTGACCGCGATTCAAATCTGACGACATCCAGTTTCCATGGTATCACACCCTCCATTCAACCACTAGCTCAGCTGCATTTGTCTAGCGACACGTTCGTCAACTTGGACGACCCGACATGAAGACAGCGAGGACGGATCTCAGTGAACATCCCGGCCGCGCAAGCAAGGCAAACGGTTCGTGGACTTTTGACCTTTCTGTCGCGTCGATTCTGACAGAAGTTTCAACATCAGTTTGAAGGTATTTCAGCTGCAGAAAGGTGAGATCTACCTTTGTTTTGAATGGTGTACCTGCTCAATTCCTCCAGAATCGAGTTCAGCTGTAAAAAGTCGGGTTTGTGCAGCGAAAATCACTCCTTGCGCGGCCGACTCCATCGCCCTCAAATTCGCCACTGCTAGAGCGAAACACAGTCTCGATTTTTGGACGGCATGGCAGGCTCGCGGTATGGCAAAGTCCTTGGTGGGCCTTCATGTTTCACGCTTCGAGTTTCATTCTGATGGATTGTCAGAAACACCGACTTGGATCAGGACACGGTAGGCTTACCTTCATCGATGAGATGCGAGTCCCAGCTAAATTTAAGTCAGAACGCCAACTTCAACTAGCGCTACGTTCACCGGATCCGGGATGACCGCATTCAGAGTATTACTCCGTCGCGTTCGGTTGAATGTAATCGACAACGGTACGATACCTTATCGTTTGAATGGTTCGAAAGTTGAACATCGAAACAGGTAGCGGCGTCAACAGCCTTGATTATGGAGTACCCAGGTCTTCCAAGCCATCTCGTCGTGTTCCTCCGCTCGATACTACTTATGGCGTCTCTCGCCCACTCCAAATTCCTTCTCGACTCACCATCAAGCGAGTGAGGCCAAGGTAAGCAAAATATTTATTGCTAGAATCCCCTGCTGAACTCGCTCTAGATCCCAATTCCAACCCATCGGAAATTCAGCGCCACACTTTCCCGAACACAAAGTCCAACGATTTCACCCCATTTGGACATTGATGGCGATGCGGATCTGTTCGTGTGAGGCATTCATTCCGCGTACTGTCTTCGAGAGTTAGGATTAAAGTACGTTACCATTCGAATGACACCTCGCCACATGCGGAACTGGCATGCGTCGAAATCGGGCGTCCGCCGTTCTCGGCAGCGCTGGCGCTCCTCTCACTACAATCGCTCAATATTCTAGACTGGCTCGAGCACTTTTTCAAGATGGTCTGTTGGTCGTTCACGATTTTCTTTGGGTGCCATACTACTCCCTAACCTTCCTCCAGTCAATACTATCACACCCTTGAGCGCGCATTCGGACCGGGCCGTTTATCATATTGTGAACATTTGGCATACTGAAGCAATTCCTTTAACTGGAAGAATTTGGGGCCTACAAATCAGTCAGTGCCCTCCCGTCCTAAAAGAGCACGCCGTCACGTGGACAGTGTGGATCGGTTAAACTTAGAATGCTTGTTTTGGAGGGAGCCATTGTTGTTGTCTTTGTTCTACCACCACCACCAATACCATCACAAACCAATGGCAACCTATCACCCTCGACCTCTCGTCCGAGAGAACTTTTTCTACGCTGCAAAACCAGGGCCCACGCCTTATAAACTTGCACCCCGGCCTCTCCACCGCGAGCCGGCGGATTACCCCCTCCCCGTGGACCCACCACCGTTCCCCCATTTCCAGACCATCGGGCGGGGCGCGCTCAAGCGGGAGCCTGCGACGGTTGTGCCCCCAGAACAACGCTCCCGAATTCCAGCGCCCATTTATGCGCAAGGCGTCGCTCCACGACCCCAGATTTGCCGTGCTGTTCGACCTGCCGCTGTCGCGCCCGTTTTTGTAGTTCCTAGGAGCAGTGTCCACGTTGAAGAAAAGAAGAAAGTGCGCTGGGGCGGTTGGACAGATGAGAAGATGAGGAGAGGTAGTGGGAGCGTACGGCGACGCCCTGTGAAGTCTATCCTAAAGTATGTGTCCGTTCGCCTTTCGACAAATATATGTTGGAACTGACAATCTCTTTTACAGGCTGCCGCCCCCACGCCAACCGCGTCAGCACCTCAACCTACACAATGGACACCGATTATTAATCCCCTTTGGATCCACGGGCAGCACAAAGATCATATTCAAGGCTCATGACCAGTGGGCGAACTTCGGCTCGTTCACCACTACCTACTGGATGCAACGCGACCGATGGATCGACCAGAGCTCCGTGAAGCCTGGGGGGTGCTCCGTGACGTGCAGCGGATGCCTCACGAGGGTGCACATGTCGTCGAAGCAGAGCAGCATGGAGAGGCTGCGGAAGTGGAACGAGCACAAGAGGGGGTGCAAAGTGATTAGGAAGGTTATCAAGATGGAGCAGCTGGAGATGGCGCTGTGATCATTATGAATTTTTATGAAGACTGTGCTTGTTGTATGTACCCGCTGTTTGTTGTATTTCGTGACATGTAGTATTTATTTATTGTAACGGATGCCATTTCAACTGATGAGTCGGTGACGGAGCAACAACTTAACGTGGCATCTTCGCGACCTTCAAGTTACCATTGCCAATCAGCCCTTGTTCTGTTCTACTTCCTTTACTTACTTTACTTGAGTGCTGGTGGAGGCATCTATTCGTCCACGACCGGGCAAGATCTGCGATTAATATCACAGCCCTATGCGATACGAATGCGTACAATTCTCGATTTCCGCTGGATAATTCATCGTCTCATGACGAAAGACTCCAGAGGCATGTACATTGCTAAGTGCTTACACAGTCACACAATCATGGCGTCCGCCGAGCTACTCAAGAACTACTACCGAAGACCTTGCTCAGCGTTCGTGTTAAATGTTAACCACCAATCATGAACATTAGCATACGAAACAGCAGCTTCTTGTCCAGAGGGTATTTAATGTTCGTCAATTTCATCATGAGAAGAACTACAAGTACATAGTAGTGGTTATTTCGAGCCTCCAACCTATCTGCCGTACAGTAAGATGGGAATGAGATAGAAAACGTAGCACGGCGGTCTTCAATAGCATAACTGCTCTTTCTTAGTAGCCTTTCCATCTGAGGACTGATCATCAATGCGGCGGTCAATCCCGCCAGTCAAAATCTTCGCGAGCAGCGCCGCCGAGAATTTGGATTGTCCCGTACATATGACCGTGTCGACAATGTCCTAACGAACAAGCGCATCAGAATCGCACACACGGAAGGGAACGCTGAACGCACCCGTGTCGCACGTTTCCTCAACCAACCTTTGGTCAAGTTATCGTCGAGCTCTTTGAGGAACGTTTCGGCCTCCTTGTCGCGGCCAATCTGAACAAACTGGATACCAACCTAATCCGCGATCATAAATGAGAATATGGGAGCCAGAACAGGTAAATCGACGTACTTGGTCAAATGTACAATGAAGCTTGTCTAGAACTTTTGTCGTTTCCACAATGGTTTTTCTCAGCACATCCCTGTCCGCTATCAATGAGGGATAAGCGCATGTCGTTCGGCGGTAGAAAGACAGTATTACTTGCAGCCCCATCGGTAATAACCACAATGTTGAGAGGTTTGGGACGGTCTGGGTGGCCCCTCTTGAGGCTCTTGGCACCCTCAAGTTCCTGCAAGTAGGGATACAGGATCTGGTTAAGCTTAAGCCCGATCGGTGTTCCTCCTTTTGGGAAGACTCCTTGAATCACTTCTTTAGCAGCATCTACATCCTGTCGAAAATGTGTTAGGACGTAGTCTGCTCACAGTCTACAGTCAATTACATACCTTGAGGCCTCTTCCCACTGAGTGATCATTCAGGAAGTGGATGTCAATGCCATCCTTATCACATCGTCCTGCATCCTTAACTAAGGAAGCGAGTGCTCCGGAAGCCTTGCATCGAATAGTCAGTCCAGAGACAGGACGAAAGAGAAACAGACACACCACTTCCCAGCGGGTCTCTCCAACAGGGCCAATATACTTCTTATGCTTCCTGAAGTTTGCCCACTGAGCATCGGCAATCGACTGGTCCATCGACCAGGTCATAGATGTAGAATCATCTAGAATGAAGATAGTGTCGTAGCCCTTCAGGTTCTTCAATTCGTCGGGTTTCGTGTCTGCTCCAATGCATTAGTAGAAGCGCAACGTCACATATTAGGACTATGCATTACTACGAGGATCAATGAGCGAGTACTCAGGCAATGATGGACCGCTCAGCCGCGCACTGATGTCTGTCAAAAATGTTAGTGCGCCACAAAGACAAATGTAACGGGGCGCACCCTCAAAAGCGGATTTGGATTTAGAGTCGGCCGCGAAATCCTCGATGCCCATGATGGTGATCGCAACCTTGATGTTCGGGGGGAAAAGTGAAGATGGGTCGGGGTGGTGGCGGTGATGGTGGTGGTGAATGAACAAAATCTGGAGGCGCGCGCCTCATTTATAGAGCTGGGGGCAAGCTGTACAAAACGACCGATCAAACAGTGAGTGCTATGACAACAACAACCGTTTAGGACCTCGGTAAGGCCTTGTTCTTCGAGAGGTTTCGAGACTATGAAGCGCTGAGTGCAAAAAGAAGGGAAACAAAAGGAGGCGAACCATTCTGTTAGCATACAATATGGACGGCGTGACTGGGAGCTGCATAATGGAATGGAGAGGAAGCATCACGGTCAACTCAGCATCATGATATAGCATAGCTATCTGTGTTAGCATTCGGTGCTCTCCAGCGGTGAGCAGGCCAACGCTGTCGGTCTTTCCTATGACCTACGTAGACAATCCATGAGCAGACACAATAAAGAACAAAAGCCCGGAACTCACCGAACAATTACTAACAATGAGGCGTCAATCATCATCAAGTTCTTTTCTTCAAGGTGGATAAGGAATGCAGAGATAGGCTCACCAAGTCAATAGGAACATGCTGTTCCACAAGAGCTTGTGTGCTTGCGAACGATGTTGGCAGGTAACCTATGAACGCCAAGTGGGGAATTCAACCTCGCACAGAAGGTGGTGTTGAGGAAACGATTATGCGATACGAGACCCTTGTCACTGCCTGCCTTCAGACCGCCATCCACAAAAATCACTGTTCTCGAGTCCGAGACGCGAAAAGAGTCATCGAACTGACTGGCATGTAGGTTCTAGCCTGGGGACCATTCGTAGAGCGCATCATGCGTCATCTACACAGCTGCGGCGCTATGCTGCTCGTATTCTTCACGGTAGTGGTCGGACGTGACGGAGCACAGCAGAGAGGAAACCAAGGCTGACTAAGCGATCGAGCTGACGCCAATCGTTCAACGTTCAACGTTCATCTCGCTTAAAGACGGTGAAGCCGACGCGCCCCGCGTCTAGCCACAGCCTGTCTAAAAGGTAACATTTGAGATTGGCAACCTTGTTGCTGAAAAATGAGAAGGTCGCGGTGTGTGCAAAGCAACCTTTTCCTTTTACATTAGAACTATTTATTCAACTCCTCGAGGTTGCTGAGTATGGGGATTGTCCCATACCATCATTGTAACCGACTCCTAGTGTGACATCAGCACCCTTCCTTCCAGTCAATGACTAACCTCCAGCCAGAGCTTAAGACGTTTATCGAGTGTCTGCTCAATACGCACTGCCACCCCCGGACGACTTGCGTGGGTCATTCGCCGCCTCAAACACCCCATCCGTACCCCTCACAATAACATGGCTCGTACTCCCGCTATACGCCTCCCCACTCACATTATACTCAAGCCCCATCAAATATCCCACTGTACTATTACTGAACGCCGCAATGCCCAACTGAACACCCGCCTCATAAAACGTCGTATCCGACTCGTTATATAATCCCTCGAACAGCGTCGAGGGTCCCAGCTGCTCGTGCCAGCGCGGAGTGTATGCCGCCTCCTCCGCAGACATCCCTAGGTCGAGGTGGTGATGCAGATTCTGCAGCGTCGCGGTGATGATACGCGACCCGCCCGCGGAGCCCGTCGCCATGATCAACTGGCCCGTGTGCAAGTCCTCTGCAATAGAAGACGCGATTGACGACTGCGGTCTCTTGAACGGACGTATAAAGTTCACCGGGCTCGGCGCGAATCCAAACGAATTGGTCACCCCCGGGCTCGAAAAGTCATCCATCTCATCGTTGAGAATTATTCCTATCCACAAATAATGAGGAGGGGTGAAAAAGATTGAATAGAATACTAACCATCTTCAGTCATAACCTGACTGCCCCAATACAAGTTAACTGTTGTTGTCAACGACACAGCGTTCCCATCTTTATCCACCGCAGCCATATGTGAGGTGCCGTTATCGCTCAGAACCTGGTACGATGCCGGATCGTAGTACTTGGCCACGTACGTCGTATTCTGCGGCAACATCTCCCTCACCTTCTCCACTACCTCCTCTGTCAAATACTTTTTCTCCAATCTAGTCACATTTTTTGTAAATGCTGGATCCCCAAAGTTCGTCCTCTGACCATACGCAAACTTGGTGGCCTGGATGAGCTGGTGCGTGCGCAAATCAGTCTCCGTGTCACCGGCATACGTGTCAAAGATCCGCAGGGCAGAGAGCACGACAGAGCCGGAAGACGGCGCGACGGTGGAGAAGATACGGAAGCGCCCACGGTAGGTGATGTTGTTCGGCGAGCGCACGATCGCGGTGTAGTTTGCAAGGTCTGCGGAAGTCAGAATTCCGCCAGTAGCACGCGCAGCAGTGCTCGTCCTCTCTGCAAGCGGGCCCTTGTAAAACGCATCTGCGCCGTGTAGCGCAAGAGTCTCGAGAGTCTTGGCATACCTTTTCCGATAAAGAGTGCTTCCTTTTCTCGCTAGTGTTCCATTTGGAGCGTATGTTTCCGCCCAAAGGGGGTCCGCGGTGAGGAAAGGGTAGCTCGCTGTTGTTCTGTTAGGTATCATAAAATGTTGGAAGAAAACAGCATACAAGCCAAAGCGTCTTCGAGATCCTGGGTTACTGTGAACCCATAGCGTGCTAGCCTAATCGCTGGTTGAAAGAGTGCAGCCCATGCAAGTTTGCCATGTCGCGCATGTAAAGTCTGCCACCCGCGCAGCTCTCCTGGAACACCCACGGATAGCCCGCCAACAGTCGACGCGGTGGGGTTGGTATTATTCGAGTACATGGTCTCGTTCCCTAATGCGGGCATCGTCTCTCTGAAGTCAATCTACGCGAATCAGCACCAGTCCAAAGAGCAGAAACACGCATACCGTCTCATACGATGCCCTTCCATGTTTTCCCTGCGACCGAACCAGCATAAACCCGCCGCCGCCAATGCCACAGTGGAACGCGTTGATAGTCCCTACGCACAGGCCAGTCGCGATGACCTGAACAGGATAAACACATATTCAACATAGGTGATATGAACATACCGCGTCTGCAGCACTCCCGCCTCGCATGAGCATCCCGACCCCGACGTCCGAGCATTCTGCGACCTCGCTGACTACAGCGCCGTTTTTGCCCTTATGGTCTGCGTTGCGCGGGAGCACCGAAGCATACGCAAAGGCTGTAACGGCAAGTAACCAAATCGCAGTCCGGATGCCCGCCATGGGGTGATGGAGGTCGGAAGCAAGAACTTGAAGAAGCACTGATGATCAGTCACTAGGAAATCGGGTCTCGCAGTGGTCTCGCCCGGCATACTGTTCATCAATATTAATGAGACCTTGTGCCGGTGATAAGACGCTCTAACTCGGCGTTCTCGTGCCACCGACAACAGTGGGGCAGAAGACGCGTCGGTCGGTATGTTTTCACTGATAGTTCCTGGCCATGCGGACCCCTAGGTCCAGGATTAGCACCAGCCGCCATCTACTCCAGGAAATGACAAGGAAATGATGCACGATGCTTCGAGACGTCTAGTAGACCTGCGATTTGAATGGACGTCGAGCAGTCGTGGACAGCAGCCTGCCGGTAAGACTGAATGGGGGCCTGCGAAAACGTGAAGCAGCGTTTGAAGGAGAGGAGGTCTTTCGGGTTCCTGACAGTTTCCTGACGGAGAGAGGTCAAATAAACGCGTCCCGACTAGGACGGTGATGCGGATACCCCGGCACTGTCGACGCGACCAGCCATTCTTGGTAATGGTTGGCGTGTGCCGGGGAAGTCGGGAAAGGCGCGTCCCCAAGACACATTGTTTGGCGACGCGTTTGTAGTACTAGCTGTCCGCTACGTATACGCGCGTGTGCTTGCTGATCCCTCGCATGACATGTAAGGCCGACAAGTTCGCGGCCTAGCGCCATGGGGGACAACAGTGTCCAAGATGAGATACAATGCTGTAGATGTCGAATGGCGGGATGACGGGCAGAAGTATCCGACCATACCGGATGGCTGTCACTTTCGCGCACTTGACTGCTGAGCAGCCAGGCACTGTTTAGCATAGGCTCTTTGAAGGACGTCGAGGTGCCAGAGTTGTGTCGTGGTGCAATGCCAATATGGTCGGACATCGGCCGAGATCCCACGCCTTGTCGCGATCGATTCCAAGGAGGTTCTCATTCAGACTACGTATACTTACACGAACGAGTTACATTCAGGATGCGTACTGTGCACTCTTTGCCAGCTAGCCATGCCGGGGGATATCAGGAGGGAGGCAACATGGCGGAACGTGGAGAAATCAGGACTCAAGTTTTATAGATACACAACACTGTTACTCTTAAATACGAAGACAGGTAAAATCACCGCGTTTACGAGTGGTGATAGCCCTGATGTGCCCCATAAGGATGGCCTCCAAACCCATGAGCTTGCGCAGGAGTGTAATGTTGAGGTCCCCCGTGTCCCGCCGCCAAATGCCCATTACCACCAAACGACGGCTGGCCACCTTCATAGTACGACTGATTCTCCCCAAACGGTGGCCCCGCGCCATACCCCGCCGCCGCCGCGTTTTGCGCCTTCATCATATCCAACAAATTCTGCTGTGCCTGCAACTGCTGCTGCTCGAGATACTGCAACATCTGCATGGTCTGCTGCGACTGGCCATGCAAGTACGGATTCGGCTGCTGCGACGGGTTGTAGATGGGAGCCGGAGCGGGCGGGGGATGGTACACCGGAGGCTGGTACGCTGGGGTACTACTATGTGTGCTCTGTTTCTGTATCTTCATCAGCTCACTAATAATCGCCTTATAGTCTATACCACTGCCAGACGACTGCTGCTGCTGCTGCTGCTGGGGTTGCTGCTGCTGAGTCTGCAGAATCGAATCAATGACACTCTGATAATCCGCTCCAGGCTGACCCTGCGCCACCGCCTGGAGTTGAGAAAAGTCAAAGCCAGGTATGCTTGCCGTATCTCCACCAATGCTCATACCGGAAAATATGCTGCTCAGGCCGTCAACGACATCCGAAGATAAGATTCCGCCCGTAATTGCACCGAGCAAAGCTCCGCCTACACTCTTCAACGCCACGGACCCAACGGCTTTGCCCACATCCGTCATCAAGCCTCTATCGTTCGACTGTGCAGAAGGATTTTGGTACGGGGTCGGAAGGGGACGCTGAGTTTGCGACATCGACTGTTGCTGGATCGACGGCGGTGGAGGCGGGGACTGTTGCATAACAGGTGGTCTAGGCGGAGGCGGGGGAGATTGCTGCATAGAAGGTGGTCTTTGTGGCGGCGGCATAGGCGGGGAGTGTACAGGGTACGGGGGATGAGAAGGCGGGGGGGAGAAGGGACCAGTCGAATATATTTGGGGACTAGTAGGCTGCTGCAAGGGTGGGTTGGCCTGTGTCTGATATCGAGTCGCTGGCGGTGAACTAGCAATGCTAAAATTACCGGAATTCGAATGTCGCGGCATTGGCGTTTCATGACTGGGTGAACGAGGATTCCCAGCGCTAAACGACTGCTGCCCATTTGGAGACACCGGAGCGCGTGCAACAAGTGCCACTGTTGGCGTTGATCGAGGGGCAGAGGTCAAGTTTTCGGACGTCCGAGCAGAGTTGGTGACCGCAAACGAACTAGAATAGGTAGTCGCTCGCTGATGATGGCGATAATTGTCCGGTACAGGCGGGGGAACAGAGGGTGTTTGATAGGTGCTAGCTCTATGCGGCTGAGGATGAGTTTCCTGAGACGTGTTACCAGCCGCTGGAAGCGCGCTAGCGTACAATCTCTGTGCGAAGCTCATAGACGCCATCGGGGGCTGCGTCGTAGTTGGCGTAGGCTCGGACTCCGAAGGTTCAGAGCGTTGGTCGTCGTGTATATCGAACCTAGAGCATGACAGGAGTTCTTCTCAAATGCTTGACTACAGCGGGAAATAAATACCAAACGTTTCCCCTGAAAAGGAAGCAAAAGTTCATGAATTTGAAGGATCTACACGCATTGAAAGAATAGGGAACTCACTGTTCGTCGTACCGTTCAACCCAACCAGGGGGCAATGGTTGAGATTCCGAGATTCGCATGATCACAGAGGTCGATAACGGGACTCTGGGTTGACTCTGAGATGGTACGCGTTATATACCGTCATGTCAGGGTGTATATGATATAAATCCCATATGCGCGGGACTGCCTGTCAATCGTCGACGACAGGCGGCAGTGCCTGCTGTCATTTTTAACACGCGTACCTAGGCCTGTTGTACGCGATTCGATAGTCTTCCGAGGGAGCATTAGGTGCAGATTGAGTACATGTTTGGCCTGGAGGGTGTGGAGAGATGGACAGGCAGACAATCAGAGTCACGAACAATATGGGTGTTGTAGTTTGTAATTTAGCAATCAAACTAAACGGAGCTGTACCAGGATCGACCCATGGCCGTACATCCATCGCATCAGCATATCCAGACCTGCAATCATCAGTGTCCAGCGGTCAATTAAGCCTGCCACCGCTGAGATCCGGTTAGCATGAGAGTAAACAACAGAGCTCAACGACGTGGGAAACTATTTCCGTGATCGGACCGCGTCTCCGCACTGGGGAAGAGTGGCGCTTCTTTTCACCAAACCAACTACACTTCCTGCCATCATCACCAACACAATATCACAAACCGCTTCTCTGCTCCTTTCTGCTGGCATCAGACTTCTAACGCACCAAATAATCCTACTCGACCAAGTCGCAGGACCGGAATCATCTCATCGGTATGCGCTTGCTCGTCGCGTCTGACATCGGTGCGTACATGTGAAGCAATCTATCAACTCGTGCTGTGCCTGAATGTTCTCTTCAAAGGTCCTGAAAGAATGCTCTTTAAGCTGGAGATGACGCATATATGGCTTAATTCCAAGGCCTTCGCCCAAGCTACCTGCAGCGCTAAGCATATTGGTCTCTTCTTCAAATGCTAATATCAGTATGACTATCTGAAGCCGGATGGCGGTGATATATATCACCTTGCCTCGAATTACGTCCCAGTCACGTCCGAATTCTTTCGTACTTGGAGCGACGCAGACTCGTTCCTCTGTGTAAGCTTCGACAGCTGAAGTGCCACGGCTCATTATTCCCTTTCTGGATACCAGGTGCGTTCACATAATTATGACATTTTCTAGGTACCAGCAACACACCAACTCACGCCAAATGTTCAGGCAGACTTCTATACAGGACACAAATTGATACATCATATTCCGCGTGTGTACAGACACAAAGAAGAGAATAAAAACAGAGACGGTATGGATGAATCACAGATACTCAGAATGCCAGGAGACAAGACCAGAAATAGACAGTATAGATGCGGGAGAAACAGATTAGAAATCGCCGCCATAGTCGTCTCCTCCTCCACCATCCTCGAATCCTATGATAAAAGTGAGCTTCATGGCTGTACATAGACACATTACTGCTCACCATCCTGGTATGCATCCTCTTCGTGGTCGTTGATTGCATCAGCAAGAAGCGCGCCTCCAATGAGACCACCAGCACCAAGAGCTAGAGCACCACCCATGCCAATACCTCCCGACTTCTTGGGAGGCTGTTGGGCATACATGACCTGAGGCTGCTGCTGATATCCACCACCATATCCACCACCTCCGTATCCAGGCTGTCCATATCCTCCTCCTCCTCCACCGCCGCCGCCACCGCCGATCTTGCCTAATAGACCACCAAGCATACCACCTCCTGCGCCTATAAAAATACATAAGGAAGGCCTGGCACGGGATAGGGTCATATGCGCACCTTTCGTACTTTGACCAGGGTAACCGCCGCCTTCGTATTGTTGGGGTGGAGGTTGGCCGTAGCCGTAACCCTGCTGTGGAGGGGGCTGCTGGTATCCTCCATTGTAGCCCCGCCGCCGCCGTACTGCCCCTGGGGCGGGCCATTGTAGCCATAGCCCTGGTTCTGGCCGTATCCCCTGTTATCCGGCGGAGGCGGTCCGGAAGGGGGTGTGAACTGCGAAGGAGGGGGCGGCGGGGGGCCGAGTGGATGTGTCCAGCTGGGCGTCGGTGGGTTGGCGTGTGTGTTCACGTAGAACCTGGTTGTGGATGAGCACATCGGGATAGGGCGAGCGTGCACATCAATACGTACCACGTCTTGTAGCTGATTATTAAATCGTTAGTGATTTGATCGATAAGGAGGCGGCAAGGCGGGCGTACTTTGCGTCGTACTGTGTGACCCAGCCAGGCGGCAGAGGCCGCGAGTCCGGGTTTACAGGCGGCTGCTCGCCGTATGCGGGAGGCTGGGACATGAGAGGGGAAAGTAAACAGTGTCCACGGCTGTAGGTGGGAGGAACTTATAAAGCGGCCTCGGCACCGCATCACGCAGACCGGCAAAAGCTGTGCCATCTGACCAAGTCCGAAATCGCTCCGCCACCTCAGCTCTCCCACCAAGCTGTATAGACGGACTGCCAAAAGCTGAACAAGAGACCCAGACTATTGTACCGTAAGCGGATTGGTCGATGTTCATTTAGGGTTACGCAATGCGCATTCTATCACTAAATCGGTCACCATCTCTGGCAAGAAACGAAGTGGACATCCAACGGAAGCGCCGGGTACATGATAATAGGCCGGATCAACAGCGTTCAAGCTTTCTTACGAAAAAGTCTTGACGCTGAAGATGTGAAATCTGATGAGGGCATGTACAGGAACCGCAAGGACTTACTTCGCATGTGACCACAGACAGAAAGCATTAATAATCTCAGGCATTTATGCCCATACGCCTATGCATTGTTAAAGGCCTCCGCCGGGCATGTGGTAAATGCAGACGGCTACAGTACGATAGTCTCGAACCAGCCGCTCGACGCCGGTTTTTTGAGGGGATGAGGACACGAAGCGAGTCTAACAGTACGATGGCCACTTGTATAACTCGGTCGATTCTAAAGATTTTAACTCAATGCTGTCCGTTCTTGTTGAAAGGGACGCGTCCAGTCCGGCGTATCGGGGAAATCGGTGAGGGATTATTTTGATACAGCGTCGACCTTAGTACCAAATTGGTATGTGACCCACCCTAGACCGTACTGCAATCTAGCGGTCGCGTGGATAGAGACTGATTTTAGCGATGGCGGCATCGCTAGTAATAGCGTGAAAGTCTTGCAAAGTCAAACAGACGACAATGAAAGACGTCGCGTGCTCCTTATCGTAATGCTCGTTGTCGTGTGCTGGTTCAAGTTGTCGGCGCTTGGTGGTTGTTGTCATTTGCATCGTACTGTCATACTAGGTCTTTGTCCAAGCAGCCTTTCGCATGTTACAATGAAACGCGATAGATGAAATTGCGCCACGGAGAGGCGTCACTACACATTTTAACAGTGCTGAACCTACAAAATGCCAAGTCCGAAATATAGAGACGAGCGGGAGATTGCTCACCTCCCACCCTCGGTCCTTCTCGACGTATTTGTTCGTCGGGTCCGGGGGTCCTGCGCCTTGTACCTTCAACGTGTCCTCCGAGGCAACGCGTCTGTGTTGTCAGTTTCCCCTACGGAAGGTTCGATCTCCCTGGATGCTCCTGAACAGCGCTGGGACGCAGAAGCGGAGGACAGCCGAGTTTGTCTGAATCCTGGACTTGTGCTCTAGCAGTAGATCATGCTTATTCTGGACAGCTGTATCCTTGGTCGCACTGACTGGGGTTGTCTTGAGATTGAAATGCGTTTGAGAGGTGAAGCTGCTTACCTCCTGCGCATGACTCCCGCAAGCGCCTGTTTTTTGGCTTGAGCCCGCCTTACCGCCGGCAAGTTTATATGACATGCGTTGAAAAAGACTGACGAGTTCACTGTCTGGGGTTGCTGCCAATCGAAATAACCTATATCTGAGACGATCAAAGTAATACTCACTGGTCCCATTTACCGATGAGCACTTGTTCCGATATGCACAGGAGCTTACCATCAAGAAGAGTATGGTATTGCGTCTCCAAATGTTGAATATGGTCCGCTAGAGTGTTGGTGCTGAGAATAAGCCTGCGACGATGTAAGATTGTCAAGGCCAGCAGCGATGTACGTCTTTCCTATCGAAGCGAATATCTCCCAGCCCGATGTCAGCATCTTCGAAAAGCCCAATAGGAAAGTCACTCACTATAGTATTACGCCTTGTACTCCCGGAGCGCCTCTGCGCAATTTCGGAACCGGTGACATAGTGGACACTGGAATTCCATAGCTTAAGGGAGCCGCCTCTAGGAAATTTTGAATGCGGAACAGCCAAGAGGCTTGGATGTTCGGACCATACCAACACTGAGGCCGCAATTCTAAATATTCGGACATTTCTGGGAGCTAAGAGTTCGGGAATGTAAGATTCAAGTCGAAAGAGAGGTACAATGGATATGCCTTGGGTACAGTATACAGTAACGAGCTATTTGCAAGAATTAGAAACAAATACATTATCGGTGATCAAGAGTGGCAGAAATAGCATGCACATACGAATACGAAGGAAATAGAACGGCCGTACTTTGCTTAAGCCTTTCTCTTCTTCTTCTCCTGCTCCTTCGAGGTGGCCTTGTGCTTTTTGGGAGGAGGCGCCTCTTCCTCGTCGCTGCTGCTGGCACTGGAGGAGTCACTGTCATCGCCGTTTGCTTTGCCAGAGGATGAGGCGACAGACTCTTCATCATCATCATCTTCCTCTTCCTCTGAATCGGACACGACCTCTGGAGTCTTGGCCGATTTCTTGCCCTTGGAGCCCTCGTCCTTTGCCTGCACCTTTGGCTTGACGGCTTTTTCCTTCTTGGCTTTCTTGTCGGCGATCTGAAGCATAGTCAGCGACGCGTCGGTGATGGCGGGCGAGAAACATACGGGTAGCGGGGAGGGACTATCACCATTGGCGGCGGCTGTCGCTTTATAGTCGGTCATGTCAGATTTGTATTTTTTGTCTGCTTCGGCGTGTCTGTCTACATAGGGCTATACGGAATGTTCATGTCGCGCCACAAATTCGAATATAAGTCTACCTACCTTTTTGGCAGCGTCGGTCATTGTTGCCCATTCTTGAGAGATGAGCTTGCCGAGCTCTAGGTGGGATAATTCGGGATAAGTCTTCTTGAGCTGCTGGCGTTTTTCGATTTGGTAGAGGAGGAAACTGGACGCGGGACGCTTTGGCTGAAGAGGATCGCGGGCGACCTTTGCGACGCGCTTGCGCTTTCCGGTCTCTTCGTGGCCGGCGAGAGAGGCGTAGTAGTTGATGTACTTTTCGGTGCTCGCGCGGCAGCGGAGATGGCGCTGGCGAGGGTGCGCAAATCGCGGACGAGCTAGACAAAAACGCGGTCAGTATGGCGCGCAAAGCGTGTCGAGGAGGACGACAGACCTCCATGCCTGGTAATTCGTCGGGGACGGGGCCATTGATGAGAAAATTGGTATGTGGGAGTTTTGTTGACGGTGGCTTGAACGGTTTGAAGGGTTTGAAGGCTTTTGTTGAAGAAACCAAACACAACAAACACCTTTTTTTTTGTTGAGCCGGAGTAAGCCGCTGACATAAGACTGAGCGTGGGGATTTAGGTCGCCGCTTAAAGCGCAGGTCTGCTCATCGCAGCCAACGACCAACTGCCTTTCAAGAAATTGCACAGACGCGCTCGACGGCGAGAAAGCTCTCTGTCTCCGTCACGGCCGACAGCGAGCAGCGCGAGTGCCGCTCTAACCGTCGTAGTCGCCCCCCCCAATAAGACAGAAGACGTGGTAGAGAAGTGTCCGAAAGTTGTAATGGACAACACCAATTTTTATTCTTCATGGATGCAGTCGACGCCGCAGCAGCCGCAGGCATCGCTGTTGAACGAATCGTCACAACAAAGCCGGCACGAGGCACATCCGTCGTCCTCGCTTGATGACTGGGCCAAGCAGCCACCGCGTACAGCGTCCAACGGATCCCTGGCTGGGAGCACGTCGGCAACAACGCCGAACGCCCATATGACGCTGCAGGAGCTGCTCGGTAGCGTGGGGGTGAGTCGACTATTATCGCCCATACCAAATTCTCACACGCTCATTATCTACCAGCCGGGGTCGACGACGGTCAGCAGTCGTCCTTTTTCCAGTCCTTCAGCCAGTATAATATACCGAACAATGCTCCCTACAATAACATTCCGTATGGCGCATCATGGCAGTCGTCGCCGTCAAATCACGTGCCCTTGTCGTCCTATTCGAGCCTGAACGGCGCGACCTCGACGAGCTCACAGCCGTCGCAGCAGCAACAACAACGAATACCGCAACATTCTCCACCACCACAACATCAATCTCCTCCAATCATTGAGTAGGTCTCCGTTCATCAAGATTTCTGCAATGGTCTGACAGCCGATTCTAGCCCCGCTCTAACCATAAACGGATCCGGTTCCAACGGCATCCCCCCACTACTCGCCGCCCCCGCCGACGCCGACGTACGGCGCTCAACCTTCCCCCCCAATTCAGCAATCAAATCCACAGTCACGACCACAACTATTTTCCCTCCAACAGCATTTATCTCTCGGCAACAACAACAATAGCAATCCATATTTATATTCCCAATCATTTCCACAACTCGCACAGTCTTCCTTAGCACATGCATCGCAAGGCCAAGGGACCCTTTCACCCCAGGCCCTTCATACTTCTTCTCCCGGGCCGATGATGGGCGTCTTGCCATCTCAATTTTACGGCAAACCTGCACAGTCAACTCCGCCACAGCCTTCCCAACAGCTGCAGCCACAGCAAATACGGAATCTGCTACAGTCACAGCAACAGCTGCAGCAGCCTCAATCACAGCCTCCTCCGCCTCCCCAACCTCAAGGGCCTTCTCCACAGGAACGTAAAGAGAGGTTACTTGCGAGCATCAGACCTCTCCTCGGCGTAAACGCGTTCACCGGGGCGGGCGCCGTGAACAATCTCGTGATCAAGTTGGATGAGTATGGATCTGCCGATGTCGACGCGACGACACGTATGGAGATTCTAACCAAGATCCGGGATTGTGCCGCGAATCACTACTTTCGCGCGTGGCTCGAGAACCCCACCGCTATGGATATAACACGAGAGTGGTTAAAGGCGCCCATCGGGAGTGAAGACCAGGAATTGGTTGGCACCGTCATGCCTTTGCTCCATGTGCGTCGTGCACGCAGCGTGTTGGATGACTCCAAGCCTCACCTCGTCTTTGTAGATTCTAGACCGTTTTCCGATAACGCTCGAGACCCTCAAGGCCACCAAGCTCGGTAAAATCATAGTCAAGCTAACCAAGAACCCTCCTTCGCCTGGTGAGTCTTGTCTCATTTTAGTTACGCGCCCGTTTGCTCGGCGCTTGTGCGTCCCCATGCGCTTGATTTTGAACGTGCATCTCCGGTTCTTCATAGTAATAGCACTTCGGGTCGCCCCCATGAATTTAATATACATGAACCTAATGCTTTCGCGCTCTTGTAGCGATCAAGGACATGGCTCTTAATCTCGAACGCAAATGGCGAAATATGATTGACGGCGTAACCGGAAAGGAAGAGGGTGAGTCACGTCGGTTCACTTTAATTGAAAATAGCCTGAAATAGTCATGTCCGTAGAGCCAAAGTCGAAGAAACGCAAGATGGAGACTCCGCCCCCGACAAAGATGCCTGCGCCTGTGAAGAAAGCGCAGACGAAACCGCCGGTAGTGACGAAAAAGGTGGTTGCGACGCCGGGGAATCTCAAGGATGCCAAGTCCGATTCCTCATTCTTTTCCGAGAAGAAGGTGAAAAAGCTGCCCAAATTCACCAAGGCGCCCCCGCCTGTATCGGTGAAGAAGGAGGATACGAAACATTGCTCTGCCGTCATCGCGAGATCCTTTCCAGGAAGCATTGCAATCGATGGTAGGGAAGGGTCTGAAAGATTCCGCCGCAAACGCCACCGCCCACGTCCCATTCTACTTCCGTGGCCCCGGAGAGTGGACGGCCAAGTAAGAAGAAGAAGACGGTGCAATGGGCCGCTGACAACGAGCTCGAGGCTGTTCGCTTCATCGAAAAGGCTGTCTATGATGATGATCCCGTAGATGTCAGCTACTTTCTCGTACTGTGTATGTCAATATCTCAACCTTTATTCTGTTTCCTTTCAGGGTACGCATTCCGCGCAGAGCGCACGAAACATGGAAAAGGGCGAGGGCGCGGCGCTGCACCGACATATATTCGAGGAAACGGTCGATTGGTCAGAGCCAATACGTCAGTCTTTGTCTTATCGCAATTGGGCACTATTCTTATTCGAAACGATGATAGCTATCGAGATACCTGTGGATATCGAGTACAAGGAGCGCGGGCTGGAGAGCCAGGAAAAGGCGACGCAGGAGCAGCGGGAGGAGTCGGTGCTCGGCGCGTTGTATCTGTCTCTGGCGCAGATACCTGTTTCGCCCGCGGAGGCGTCGCACGTGCTGTCGACGCGGAGGTGGACACGCAGGTACAGGCGATGACAGTGGGGCCGGAGCTCGAGGCCGCCTTCTGGGACCCGATGACGCCGAATGTGAATGTTGCGGAGCTCATGGCGCAGCTGAACGGGGCAGGGGGGGGGATGATGGGTGGTGGTGGTGCCGGTGGGTGAACATAATGTATCTCCTATGGATGCTGCGGCGGCGCTGGCGGCTGCGATCCCGCAGGATCAGCTGCAGTCGCTGCTGTCGCAGCTGAACCCGATCATCGGGGCTTCGGCGGGGGGGACCCGAGTTGGAGCGCCCCGCCAGCTGATTACGGGACCGGGACCGGGTATGCGGATGATGCGGGCCGATGGAGGGGGGGCTCGAGGGCCGCGGCCGGGGAGGAGGAGGTAGAAATAGTAAAAGAAAACCATGCAGTTTCTTTCAGGCAGGAAGGCGAGCATTGAATCAGCATATGCGAAGAATGGAAGTTTCTGACTGTCTTTTTTTTTTTTTTTGGTGTAAACAGATGCAAGTTTGGTGACCAGTGTGATTTTGCGCACGAGTATGCGTCATGACGATGGATGGAGGGTGGAGGGAGGAGGGAGGGGTTTTTTTATGGTACCCTACTGTCGTTTTTAGTTATGAGTGTGTACATACTGGAAGCGGCGAGCATGATAATTTTCAGCGTGTTGATCTGAGCGGTTTTTGACTAATTTGAGTTGTCATTGTGCTGGATATTCGTAACTCCCTTGTTGTATACAATAGGTTATCGGTCTCCTGTTTTGCTTGAAAGCAGTTGCGGAGTTTCCGGAGGTGGGCTGGGTGGGCGGCTGGACCGCGAGAAGGTGAAGAAGGAAAGGTGGCGTGGTTTGTCATACAGAGTTGCGCTCGTTGACTGTTTTCCAGGCAGCAGGCAGCATCGTCATGAAAATATTCTTCTCTTCTATGGTGTTAGCGATGATATTTTCTCTACCGGTCTGTGCTTGATCTCGCCATGTGTGGAACATGGTAATATTCATGGTGACTTTTTGGAGACTCGCGACCGTCTTGTATGGGTAAGGTTTCGCCTATCGGCGGTCACTGCGCTCATGGCATGCACTTGGGTCGATCCGGGTATAATTCACAAAGATATACGAGGTGTACGTTGAATGCTTCTCATTGAAACTCGGCTGAGCGTACTAAGGTGGATTACTGATAGGCGAACATTCTGGTCGACCTGATCTTCGATGCCTTTTCTCGGATTTCGGTATCAGCATCGTCGTTGACTCAGGTCCCGAGTACCACTACACGTACAAAGGGAGGCATCCGATGAATAGCTCCGTTCCGAAAATTTCTCATTCTACCATTCTACTTCTGTGGCGCCGGACAGTGGACGACCAAGTAAGAAGAAGAAGAAGAAGAACGGACCACTCGCAGCGATGTTTGATTCTTCGAATGGGCTATCTCCAATGACACAGATGCAAGCTACTTTCTACCTCGACTTATTTTCTGTTCATTACAGGATACACGTTCAGCGCAAAGTAGTACACACGTCATGGAAAAGGGCGAAAGCGCAGCGCTACACCGTCTTGGTCTTGACGCATGAAAACCATTCTCAGTTGAGAAACCGTAGCTATTGAAACACATTTGGACATCGAGTACAAGGAACGTGGTCTCAAGAGCCAGGAGAAGGCTACGCAGCAGCAGCGCGAGGAGTCAGCGCTATGTGCATTGTATCCTTCTTTGGCGCAAGTACCTGTCTCGCCTGCTGAGCCCTCACATGTACTATCAGATGTCCATGTTGATTGTGGGCGTAGATGGCCAAGTAGAAGGTATGTGGGTTCAAGGTAGGGAGGATGATCCTGGATTCGAAACCTTGTCGGATCGGACGGCGAGCTTGCATATTCATTCAGGCAGGAAGGCGAGTATTAACTGAACATATAACGACGACGGAAGTGGCTGATTGTGCTGTAAACAGATGCAAGTTTGGTGACCTGTGTGACTTTGCGCACGAGGATGCTCATGATTTGTAGCGGGGACGGAGAAAGAGAGAAGGGTACCGATGAATTTCGGGCGTAAATCTCGGCATTACTATCGAGGTCAAGTCTGATGTTCTTCTGCTGAGCTTTGAATAGCACTAGTTATAATCTGTTGCGTTGCATTATTTGGGTGACTTAGCTTAGAGGCCAGACACTTCTATCCGAGGACCAAACTTGAACGAGGTATATGTTCGCTCTCTCCCGCGGTTGTCTTAGAAATACTCTATGTTTCGCTTACGGACGGTTATGCTTGAGCGCGTTTCAATCATTACCGATGTTGCGTCCGGCGGTTGTCCGCCATCTAACCGTCTCGACACGGTTTCGTACGTGTTTCGACGAGAGCGAGCGTGGGAACTTTCCTAACTTGCTTCCCCCAATCACCAGCCAATCACTGATCAGTTGATATGCCTGGCATTTAGCCTTGCTAGGCATGTCGTCCTATAGTTCATCTGGTCCCAGATCTAGAGAATCGTTGATGAGAACATATTTTTTTCTCTCACCGATTTGCGGTGTTTATGCGTTTACTACTAGTCATCTGATATCGGCGCTCATGCGCTCGCGGGCCCAAGTGCCCTTCATGGAGCGAGATACAAGCCGGTAATGACTTTTTGCCATTTCGAAAGGCTTCCACTTTACTCTGGTCTCTATTCAAGTTGTCCCTGGGTACTATGTCTGCTCACTGAGCTCGCCACAATTGACAATACTCGTGGCGGACTTGATTTCGACGCTGTGTTACGACGCGACCGGTAAGAGCCAATTAATTGTCTTAGACTCCAGCATACTTACTTGTCTCAGACTCCAGTGCATGCCATCAACTGCGCGAAGTGTCGTCCGAGGGGGAAACGTGAGGAACGCGACTCGTGTCCGCTCCTGGATGATATCTGAGCTCGTGCTGCTCAACAGCGCGGGGAAGAACACGTCCACGGCCCACGGAGCGAACCAAGACTGTGCACGGGAATACATGATGAAGATCAGACCGAGTGTTCAGGGCGTTTGAATGTGTGCATGAGCTGATTGCGTTAGCAGCTCGGATCAATCTCTTGCAGTGCAATCTCTCCTCGCCGCGGAAGAGTTATGACGGAGCATAGGCAATAACGGCAGCAGGTATCGAAGACTTGCTCGGACTTGATATCCACGGACGAGCTCGATCCATGTCCTCGCCGACGTGCTCCGTGGAGCACAAGGTGTAAAGAGTCGCCATGGACCAACGAGGTAGTACCCACCGTCGTTGTATACGCGGAAGCTGACAAGGTACCAGGTTTCGCCTACGATTCAGTTAAATACTAGTGTCCAGCGATTCTCTACATCCTCCCAGCCCTCCCAATGGAATCTCTTCTTGCGAACGCTCAGCACATCCCGATACTGTTGTAATTGCCATTGGCAATATGGTTCGCTGTCCAAAGGAGATAGGCTACCGGGGCTAGGTTTGGTTATGCTTGAAGGAGCGACTTGCATGCTGAAATCGGCGGGCGAAATACTTGAAGTTACAAGATAGCGGGGTGTCCATGCAGGCCTCCCTTCATCTGTTGATTCATCGTAGGTATGAAGCCTTGGTTCGGAAAGCACTCACTAACTCTAGTGTTATTAGATTCAGACCTTGAAAGTCTCCGTAGATCTATTGACAATTCCGATTTAGATCGCCTTTACAACACGATCCCGACCCTGCTGATGTCCCTCCTGAGTGATTTCAGATGTACTGCAACGACGTCGGAGAGTTATCATTCGCCCTCCGAAATGCTCTGTATAAAGGCGAACAGAGTAAATGCCTGAATCATCAGTTCAGAGCGATTCACTTCACAGCGATGGCACCTCAATCCTCTCTCCAAATCTTTCCCAAGAACGCGTTTGCCTCTCTGACTAAATTCACCTTAACCTCACCTCGATCTTGGTTTGCCGCACTAGCGCGCCAATCGATCCTCTCCGCCCTGGGCGGCGCTATTACTATCGGATCTCTTGTCGTCGACGACTGTGAAGGGACGCACCCGTATGGCACCTTCACACCAGATTGCAACCACGTCCACATAAAGGTTAAGAGCGATGACTTTTGGCTCCGTCTTTTATTGTGAGCACATCGCGGTCCAACTTGCGCACACATTCTGATCGGTGCTTCTACGCACTTCCTCAGATCGGGTGATCTAGGCTGTATGTCGCGTAACTGCCGATCTTTTCAGCGTCCTAACCTGATATAGTCAGCGAAGCCTATATGATTGGCGATATCGAGGTGCCTGATCTCAGAGCTGCTATGAACGTAAGTACAGATTCGCGCTATGCTCTCAAGCGGTCGCTAACCTCGACAATCAACTAGCTCTGGCTTGATAACCAGTCTGGAATGGAAGACACACTATCCTCAACATTCACTCGCGTCACATCAATTGTCTCCGGATTCTATAACTCGTATCTCGGTCAGACTAAGGCGAACGCGCGACTTAACGTGATTGCATCGTACGACCAGTCAAACGAACTATTCAAGGCCTTCTTGTCCCAGGAAATGATGTACTCGTGTGCCTTGTGGGACGACGCAGAAGGCGGCGTTCGTGGAGACCTCGACTTGGGCCCTACACCAGGCGACCTTGAAGCCGCTCAACGCCGCAAACTTCACCATGTCCTGAGACAGGCGCGGGTGAAGCCTGGTGACCACATACTTGAATTTGGCTCCGGGTGGGGTGGCCTGGCAATTGAGGTTAGCATTATTCGGCACCTCACATGCTCTTGCTTATCGCGAAAGGGAACAGGCTGCCGGCACTTTTGGATGCACAGTCGTCACCCTGACGCTATCGATTGAGCAGAAGACCTTGGCTGAGGAACGGATCATGGCAGCTGGTCTCTGTGACAAGATTACGGTTCACTTGATGGATTATCGTGACATCCCGTTGTGTTGGGAAAACGCGTTTGATGCGTTCGTGTCGGTGGAGATGCTCGAACACGTAGGATCGCAACACTACGCGCGCTACTTTGACCTCGTGTCCTTTGCACTCAAGCCCCACGGCGCCACCGCCGTTGTATCAGCGTCGACGTTCCCGGAGTCGCGGTATTCATCGTATCAGGCGGAGGACTTTATGCGAAAGTACATGTGGCCCAATTCCTGCCTGCCGTCCGCCACCGCTCTCATACAAGCCGCGTCACCCCACTTTAACCTTGATCGCGTCGAGAACCACGCGGCGCATTATCCTCGAACCCTCAGGGAGTGGGGTAGGCGTTTGGACAAAAACTTGACACAGGAGACGGTGGCGAGGGACTACCCCGGATTACACGATAACCGGGCATACGACGCCTTCAAGAAGAAGTGGCAGTACCTGTTCGCATATGCTGGTGCTGGCTTTGCGAAGGGCTATATTACCTGCCATATGTTGACCTTTATACGCGAGGTGTGTTTTCCACTTTCTTTGCGTGATGAATCCTCACTGACCTCTTTTGCGCTCTACAGAACGATGCACCTGAAATTTGCGATTAGAAAACGCGTCCGCGTTGGCGTATCAAGAGGTCCTAAAGGTTCGAACTCGCATTCACCTGGGGAAGCGCGTAATCGGTATATCATTCGATTCTCTATACCCATCTAGCAATGTGTTATTTATAGTTGTCGAGTTCGCGTCAGCTTGGAATAGCATCGTGTAGTTTTATCATTAGCATTATTGACATCGGACATCACCCTAGACTGTACTAGTATCAGATTATTCACGTATGCATATACACTATATAGAACACGTTCCCGTACAGCGCCACACACCCTGTACCTTCTACACAAATAGAGCTGCGCATGGCTGAGCCAGGATTATTTAATCGGAGCGAGTCCTGGAGCAGCCGGTTTCTCAGAAAGAGATTAATCAGGTTCAGAAACATCATCTATGTTACCTGGGTGCGAACTGTCTGATCAATGACGGCGAGTGAACCTGAGATCCACGCACCTAAGCGCTACCCAGTTAGAGGATGATACAGCAACCCTTGAGATTGATTCACCTGCCGCATACACCAACATTGTATAGAGTCGATTACACTGAAGCACAACGTAAAGCTTAGGGAGGACTCGCCCCTTCAAACATAACACTGTCAGCTTCCGATGTCAAAGATCCGTCCATAGCATACGACCGAGCTACATTGTATACGTCAGCTACACTCATTCAACCAAGGACCTCAGAGTATGGCATCCCATGAGTCACGATTATCACCGCCACCTGTAGGTCAAACGGATCATCAACCGCAAGATCAGCATCAGTATGAGTCTGGTATGAGTATCAGCGCGTCCCGAGAGCTATCCACTTTGGGTTTAGAAAGCTCCAGTGCTCCAGGTGGGCGCATCAATCGCGCTACCGCGCTCTCCCGTCCTAAAAGAGCGAACAATGACGCCATCACGTGGACAGTGTGGATGGGTTAAATGCTGTTGGAGGGAGTCATTTCGTTGTCCCACCACCACCATCACAGAAAAATGGCACCCTATCACCCTCGACCTCTCGTCCGAGAGAACGCTTTCTACGCTCCAAGACCAGGGCCCTCGCCTTATAAACAACCCCAGCCTCTCCAGCGCGAGCCGGCATATTACCCCCTCCCCATCGACAGCCCCCAAGGTTCCCACATTTCCAGACCATCGGGCGGGCGCGCTTAAGCGGGAGCCTGCGATGTATAATGTTGTGCCCCCCGAACAACAGCGCTCAAGGATTCCTGCACCAATTTATGCACAGGCTGGAGCTCCACGACCACAGATTTACCGTGCTGCCGGTGTCGCGGCCGTTTATGTAGTCCCTAGGAGTGTCCTCGTTAAAGAAGAGAAGAGAGTGCGCTGGGGCAGTTGCACCGACCGTAGTGGGAGCGGACGCCGACACCATGTGAAGAATGTTAAGTCTACATATCCTGAAGTATGTGTCCCTTAGCCTTTCGACAAATATACGTTGGAACTGACGATCTTTTTTACAGGACGCCACACATCGCCCCACACGCCGACCGCGTCAGCTCCTCAAACCGGGGAAGAGACTACACAAAGATGGATCACACCCATCGTTGATCCCAACCTTTGGATCCAGCAAGAAGGTCGTCCTCAAGGGCCATAACAAGTGGGAGAGCTCCGGCTGAATTGTTATGAAGACTGTGCTTGTTGTACCTCGCTGTTTGTTGTATTCCATGACACGTATTTATTGTAACGGATGGCATTTTAGCTGCCAATGCGGATGGGCAGATACCCAAAGCTAGTCGGCAATCTCAGTTCAGTCATAGAAACACTCGAAGAATTCACAGAGCAGACCTAGAAGTAGTATCCAAATCTCGACGATACTCTTCAGGTTCAGATTAGAGATGAGAAGTTTGTTTTTCAGTCATACAACGATTTAAGGGCACAGTATAGTAGTATCCAAGCTTCAACTTTCAACCAAAGAACAGCGACGGCTCATCACGGGAGCCAAAGGAGTAGGAGTCTTCTGTCCATCTAGGAGGAGCGGCGGCGAGCAAGAGGGCGAGAAGTTGGAGTCTACAACTTGAATGAGACATCCCAAGCACTGAGAAGGGCATGCAGTGGTTGACTTGGAACACTTTTGCACGTTAAGCGGGCGCTTCGGAGTCTTGTCAGGCGAGGCGAGGATAGTAGAAACGCGATTTGACTTGAGAGAATCGAGCAAGGAGGAGCGTTGGGAGATAGACGAGCGAACAGGAGTAGTCGGCGCGGACTGCAATACACAGCGGTTGTCTGTCTATAGTTCCAGTCAGCAAGTGTAGAGTTGCTCAAGCATTAGAACCTACTGGGATATAAATGCGCTTATTGAAACGCCTGGATCTCTTCCGGCGAGCCAAGTACAACGCGACAGTTACAGATAATATGAAAAAGGCGAGAAAGAAACACAACACGTAAAACAGTGCGCGGCGTTTGACTTCTGGTGCAGCATCCGGAATAACCATCGACATGGTGGTTTTTGCAAGGTCGCGCTGATCACGTGTCCATTTACAGCTTGATCTGCAACCGCCATCATGCCGCACGAAAAGGAAGTCCCCGAAGTTATCCCCATGCCCAAAAACCGGAATAACAGGGCATGTCTGCTATGTTCCATCATTCAGACCAGCGGTGACTTTCGCGCGAACGGTTGTCCCAACTGCGAGAACGTCCTACATGTAAGCATGCCCCGCGCCGCAGTGTATACCTAACTGTGCTTTCCTGCTTCAGCTTGAGGAAACCCTGAACGCATATTAAGCTGCACATCGCAGTACTTTGACGGCATGATAGCTATGATCACCCCGGAGAAGAGCTGGGTAGCCAAATGGCAGAGAACCAGTGCGTTTTCTGTTTTTCTGTTCGCGCTTTTCTGACACATGTATATACGTGTAGGTACATTTGTGCGCGGCATATATGCGGTCCGCGTGAAAGGGAGGATACCTGAAGATATCGAGGCTGAACTTCGGGACCAGGACGTCACATATCGACCGCGCGATCTGACTGCCGCAGAGCAGGATTGATTTAACCTGCTCCGTAT